>MNCI01028492.1:5494-30724 GCA_015680685.1 Gnetum montanum | reverse complement strand
AGCCTCATGATAATATCACCTACCCCTTGTGTAATCCTCAATACATTGTTGTGTGTGTGTTTTCTTGTGTTGCCATTATTGGTGATGATTTCAGGGTGTTTTGGCATGTTTGGAGCCTATTTTGATGAGTTTAGGAGGTTTAGGGATCAATGGGACTTATTTGAAGGTGTTCAGGTGTTCTAGACCTCAAAATATGCATCTTCATTTTCAGCCCTGGCATGAAAGATGTCTTTCACCCCTGAAAGGCATCTTCCACTGGTCCAAAGATGTTTTCTAAGCAGGCCCTAGTCTTGGCAAAGACATCTTTCCCAGGCCAAAAACATCTTCCTATGAATGATCCCACTCTTGGGAAAGGAGTCTTCTTTGGCAGATTCCAATGTTTATAAATTTAGATTTTTGACACTAAGGAAGACAAAAGGTCACATGAGAAGCTATAAATAAGTGTCCAAGGCTTCAATTTGGTAAGAGAGTTTGACTGCAAGTAAGGGAGAGCTTTCACTAGGACATTATGTCCATTTGAAGGAAAGACAAGCGTAAACACTTGAGAGAGGTTGAGGAATCTCTTATAAGTGTCTTGTCTTGAGCTTTGGCTCCATTGTGAGCAATTGAGGATTGAGAGGGGACACTTGTGGCCTCTAAGATTCTTAGGAAAGGTGGAGTTGAGCTTGGGTTCTCAATCTCAATGTATTTCTCTATATTTTGAGAGTTCTTTTATAAAAAGGAAGATTTTCTCCATTTCATTGTGTTGTTATTGCTTTCTAAACTGAATTTGCTTAGGAAGCTTGTGGAATGTGTCCTTTTGGCGTCTATTGAAGTAGCCTCCACATCATAGCCTACACATATGATCTTTTTGAATTTTCATTGGATAAATACTCCAAAAAAGTGATGACGGAAACCCAAGAAAAAGAATTATTTCATGAGGGAGTTCTAGGGCTTAATAAATGGAATATTCAAGAGTGCATTATTTATTCTTATCATAAACAAGTTTGCAAATTGGTAAAACAAACAATATTTCAAAAACTTTGGAAAGATGTAAAAGGGAAAAAATATCTCTATTTAAATAATATCAAGGAGAGCCTTAATTCAAAAACAAACTACTTATCTGTTTCTATTCTTCACCATTTAAAATGCACAATTAACAAAGCATGAATGGGATCTCTATCATCTAAGAGTCTAAACAAGTAGATAGCTTAAAATTCCTTGTGAAGAATAAATATGCAGCCTATGTAATACAAATAATGTTAAAGATAAACACCACATTTTCCTACAATGTCCTATATTTGAGCATATTATACAAAAGTGGGATATTATAGTTTCAAATTTGGTTGATTTGCTCTAGAAGTTCCTAATAACACTTCATAATTTTCTTAATGATATTTTCAAAACTCATAGCATATACATGTCTATTATCCAATAAATCCAGAGAGTCTCCAGACATTATAAAATTTCGGTTTCCTTTCAAAACATGCATACATTAAGAAAAAGACATTTTAAAAAATAATTTTGCTACTGTAGTTCCATCAACCATGTATCAAAGCATGCACGTAAACCTACAGCTGCTTTAGCATTCAACTCACACAATCTTTAGCATGACATTTTCAATTTTTCATGTTTCTGACTTTGCCATCATGCAACCCCAACTGCATGATCGAGACAACTGTCTTATAATCAGTTTATATACACATCAATTTTTACCTGCCTAAAGTGTGCTGATAGACATGGCAGGTTATGCATCAGTATGGAGCATCAGGCTATAATTTTTGACTTTGCAGCCTGAGCATTCAGTTTCATTCATAGTCTGCCTATAAAGTGATATCTAATGGTTATGCAGGTCCAAATCTCACTGTAGGAAAACATGCCTTGTTGGCAGATCGAAGGTTGTTTCCCTCAAGAATGGAGGCTAGAGGAGTATGGAGATCCTATCAGGTTCCATGCTATCTTAACAATCACCATAGAACTACATGGGCCCTGATCCTTGTGAACCTCAAAACAAGGATATGTAGATTTGTTGGAGAGGCTTCACCTTCCTAGATTGGACCACCGCCCTTCACTAAGGAACAGAGCTTAGGGCTAGATGTGTTAGTGTAGGGATGTGTCTTAGCTCTCTAAGGGTTTTTGATATTGTATAAATATGTTAATGTGGTTATGTGCATCTCGTTGGTCTAGTTGCACACTTGTTTGCTTATGATGTATCCAATGGCTCTAACCATGACTAACAGGTTATGTGCTCTTATGTTGTGTTTGCAAGGTACTCTAAGCTTTGAAGCATAGTCCACCTTGAGTCCACCCTCCATTGTTGTTGCTTTTGGATTCTCAAGTGGTGCTGAACGGTATTTTCCAAGGTTAGCACCATTTCACTTGGTATTAGAGTCAAAAGTTCACAATTCAAGTTTAGTGGTGGTTCGTAGTTTCTTGCCTAAATTCTTGGGTGACCATGGTGCACAAAAAGAAGAGCACGAGGAGCCACCACTCCAAAAAGGCTCCTACTAGCTCTAACCCTCAAAGCAACACAGAGGAGCATATGCATGATAAGGCACATGATATGAATTCTGAATGTGAGAACCTAAATGATGACAATGAGGTACCTCTCAGGGAGCACAACAAATACTTCCTTGGCAAGGTGCAGTAGCTATAGGGGTAGCTCCTTGAAATTGATAGTGTGATTCTCTGTCACTTGCTAGTGGTAGAGCAAGTTAAAATGGTTCATGATCTTGTTAATAAGCTCAATGTCCCATATCTTCGAGAATTGAACTCAAGAGCTAAGCACAACCTCTCCATAGCTCAAAATTTTGTGCTATGGAATTGGGTGCAATAAATGGGGGATGTCATTGATGATGTCCAAGTCTCGATGGGTGCTGTGTTATAAAGAATAGACACCCTAGAGGCATAGGTGGAGAAGCTTGAGGCAGGGAACAAGAAACTAGAGAAGTAGGTAGATGTTCAAGTAAACACAATTGCATCTAGTTCAATTTGGTCAACCCAAAAGTTCCAAGCCAAAGAGCCCAAGATATACACAGGTGATCATGACAACAAACTCCTAGATGCCTTCATCTTTAAGATGAAGCACTTCCTCGATATGAACAAGTATCCAGAGGAAATGAAGGTCAACATCACCTCCCAATTTCTACAAGGAGTTGCTCAGACCTGGTGTCTTGGCATTGTTAAGGACTTGACATCAAGGACTGCTCGAAGGTCAATGAAGACATGGTATGAGCTCAAAACTACTCTAGTTGAAAACTTTTGCCTAGGCACTTCCATTGACAAAGCTTGGGCGAGGCTGAAAGAACTCCAACAGATAAGGAAGCTGAAGGATTATCTTTGAAATTACCAAGATCTGATCTTGCAAATTCCAATAATGGATGAACAGACCAAATTTGGCCTCTTCTTTAATGGGCTAAAACCCTAGGCTCAGCGGGAGATAAGAACCTGCAAAATCTCATAATACAAGGAAGCATTAGAACCGGTGGCCAGTCTGGTGGTCAAATCAAAGCCCCATAAGCAAGATAAGAATGGAGCTAATGCACCTCAAAATGGCAAAAGGTTTGGTGGCAAGTCAATCAAGCTTGGTGGAAGAAATTTTAGTGGTGGTTTTTGGAAGATGTGTCCTACTATTGCCCCTAGTTTTCAACCTTCTTTCCAAGGTAATGGGAAGTGACAAATTTGGGTACAACTACTCATGCTTTGGACGACCCATGAATAATCCTCCATGCGGTGTTTCATCTACTTAGGGAACCATGCTACTCAAGACTACCCACAAAACTCCACTCAACAACCAACTAGAAGGGGTCCAAATGATGAGCGATAGCTAAATGCTCTTGACTATCAACCACAAGCTCAATTGCAAGTGACCAAGGTGAATGATAGTGAGCAAGAAATTGAATCCCTTGGGGTGACTGAGCAAATCTCCTGGGACCTAGCAACAATTCGGCAAAATGTCCAAGGAGAACCAAAGCAAAAACCTAGCTTGCATTCAATACAAATGGTTCTGATACAATTCCCATCAAAGGTGATTGGTGCCTTGGTTGACACACGTGCTAGTGACAACTTTCTTTCACTAGAACTTGCTTGTACCCTCAATTTACGAGTACAACCGATTTTGACATCCTGCAAGTTAGCCAAGTTCCATCCAATCAAGTGCATGAGAGTCATAAGAAATGTAGTTGTGAAAGTCAGCCAATGAAGTAAAAGCCTAGACTTCTCTACCTTAGATATTGATTCTTTCTGAGTCATCCTTGGACAAGAATTCTTTAAAAAGGCAACAGCGTTGGTTGCCCCATACCTAGATGTTCTCTACATTTTGCATGAGGATTCACCTTGTGCGGTGAAGACCTTTGCACCAAGAGCAACTAGTACTAACCAAGAAGCTCAAATTGTCTTGCCCATGGTAATGAAATCGATTGTGAGAGACCTAACCCATTAAATGTTTCTTGCAATGTTGAGAGAGACAACAGGAGTTTGGTACAAGTGAGCATGTGGGTTGAAAACATGTTTGGGAGATATAAGGACCTAATGCCAGTAGAGTTTCCTAGAGAATTGCTAAAACATTGGATTGTCGATCATAAAATTAAGCTACTACCAGGAACTACCCCTCCTAGACAGTAGCCTTACAGAATGACTACCCCTAAGCTAGCAAAGCTAAGGAGGCAATTAACAAGCTTGGTAGAGAAGGGTTACATTCAAACTTCCAAGTCTCCTTATGGAGCCCCAATGTTGTTCGCCAAGAGTGAAGATGGCTTGTTAAGATTGTGCTATGATTTCAAACTACTTAATAAGCACACCATCAAAAATAGCCATTCGGTACCATTGGCTTTAGACCTATTCAACCAACTAACAAGAGATTGAGTCTTCTCTTGACTTGACCTTTACCAAGGTTCCCACTAGGTGCAAATCACAAAGGGTGATGAAGAGAAAATGACGTGTCACTTGTTACAATTCATACAAGTTGATAGTCATGCCATTTTGGGTTATGCAATGCTACAACTACATTTTGCACACTAATAAATGAAGTGTTTTGTCCATTCTTGGACAAATTCATTGTGGCATATCTCAACAATGTTTTGATGTGCTCATGCTTGATGGAAGAGCACATTTAGCATCTGGACCTGGTGTTCCTGAAATTGCAAGAACACAAACTATATGTCAAGTGGGAGAAGTATGAATTTGGTAAGCCAGAGCTGAAATTCTTAGGCTAAATCATTAGGGAAAGCAAGGTGAAACCAGATCCAAAGAAAGTCCAGGCCATTGTCACTAGGCCTGTTCCAAGAGATGTGCATCAACTACGCCAATTCTTGGGGCTGGCAAGTTATTACAAGAAGTTTGTTCAAGGATTCTCTAGAGTGACAGTAGCCTTAACTAACTTGTAAAAGGACGTTCCCTAGAACTAGAGCCCTCAGTGTCAAGAAGCCTTTGACAAATCAAGATGGCCCTCATAACTCAACCGATGTTGGCCCTCCCTAACTTCTCAAAACTATTTGAAGTTCATACAGATGCTTTGGATGAGGCAATTGGCAAGGTGCTTTTGCAAGACAATCATCCTGTGACATTTCAATCCAAGAAGTTGAATCAAACTGAGCAATTATGGTCAATGCACAAAAATGAGACATTCACCATTGTGCATTGTCTTCGCACATGGCAAACTATCTCCTTGGTAGTCCCATGGTAGTCAAAACTGACAACTTTTCCACATGCTATCTCCTAAATTAATCCAAGCTAAAGCCAAAGCAAGCTTGATGGTTGGGCATGTTACAAGAGTTTGATCTTCAATTTGTCTATAGGCCAAGAAGGGAGAATGTGGTAGCAAATGCTTTAAGCAAATGTCCTCAAATATACTCGATAGAGACTATGGGGCAGCCCAATAATTCTTAGGTGGTGGCTAACCATAAACTCTAGCACTAGATCAAGGACGGATTGCAACATGATCAGGAGTTGGTAAAATTGATCCAAGAAGGAGGTGACTCAAATTTCAACAAGGTTGATGATCTCCTCATGTGTAAGCAAACTCGGATCTATGTTCCTAATTGAGATGCATTGCATTCTCAAATCATTGATGAATGCCATAGCACTCTCTAGGCAGGACATCTAGGTCACAAACAAATAGCAACATTGGTCAGAGGTTCTATTGGCCTAACTTGAAGGTTGATATGGCAAATTTTGTGCAAAGTTGTTTGGTTTGTTAGCAGGATAAAAGTTCTAATAAAAAACCAAGGGGTCTACCTCACCCCTTGGAAATTTCGAAACTCCAATGGGTGACCATCTCCATAGATTTCATCACAAGGCTTCCCACAATACAAGGATTTTCCAACATCCTTATAGTTGTAGATAAGTTCTTCAAGTATGGCATCTTCATCCTGTGCTCTACGCCTTGCATGACTAAGGATGTGGCATCTTTGTTCTTTCACAACATCATGCACCACTTTAGATTGTTGTCAAGCATTATTTTTTATCATGACTCTTATTTCACACGAAATTTTTGGCAAAAGTTGTTTGAAATGTTGGGGACAAAGTTGCGGATGTCCTCAAGGTAGCATCCACAAACAAATGAGCAAAAAAAATAGCTCAACAAAATTCTTGAAGAGTATCTCAAGCATTTCATCTAGTTTGATTAGATGAACTAGGTGGCTCTACTACCTATGGCTCAGTTCAACTACAGCATTTAAAAGTCTTCAGCCACTAGATTCTCTCCAGCAAAGTTGGCCTAAAGGAGGAAACCATCAGTCCCTCAACTAGTGGAAACCTCACATCAAGGTTTCAATCCTTCAACAGAGGAATTCGTCAAATCCTGGGTAGATCAGATCCAAGTTGCCATGTTATATTTGGAAAAATTTGTTTAGCACATGAAAAAACATGCAGATAGCAAGAGGAGGCCACTGGATTTTGTTGTTGGTGAATGGGCTTTGTTGAAAATGGATTATGTGGGACATATGAAACCAAAGAAGGGAGCTAGCTGAAAGTTCTTAAGGTGTTATGATAGGTCTTCTCAGGTCTTTTCTCGTGTCAATCTAGTTGCCTACAAATTGCAAGTACCAGCATATCTAGCCAAATATCACCCAGTGTTCCATGTTTCTATGCACAAAAGGTTTAAGCTTGGGGACACTGATCCAACAACGCTTAGGTCCAATGTACCTCCAAACATTGAAATGGTTAAGGATCAACAAATTCACTCCATCGTCAACGTACACACCATTGGTTGCACTCCAAATCAAAAGGTTGTGTTCTTGGTACATTGGCAAGGCACATCCTCAAAGGAGGATGCCTAGGATGAGTGACAAGCTCTCAGGAACAAGCAAACTTTCATTGTGAACTTCTACACAAAGAACTACATTAATTTTCCCTTGTGAATGTACAAATATGGTCGGCCTAACGCAGCCACTTCCTGATGGGAGTTATAGTGTAGCCTAGAAGAAAAAAAAGCGAATGTGTAATAGGTTGAAAGGCACCATAAGTGGATCCAAGATGGACCACTTCTAAGACACAAAGAATCCATATGTCTCTTCTTTCAATTAAGGAGTTTGGTGATGCCACAATGAGGCTAGGATCCCATGGTCCCTACATATGCTAGTGAATGGCTATCACTAGGAGTGGTTCTCCCAAGGTATGAAATAGTCTCCCTTTGGTTGCAAAAGGATCAACTCTATCCTCTCATTTCACAACCAGAGGTGATGGGCCAGCTTGCATGTCAAGCAAGTAGATTTCATTCTGAGTATAAAGGTTGATATAATTTGCATGAAAAAGGGCAAACATTTTCTTCCGAAACCCAGGTTGCACAAACTTCTCTAAGCCTTTGTTGGATGACAGGTTGAGTTCAACACTTGGTGCTTTACAATTGAAGAACCCTAGTTGTCGAACCTTTCTACCTACAACTATCAAAAGGGCTTCTAGTTGTTTGAAGTCCTGCAACATTCATTGGAACTCTTGACATTTAGAAAAGCATACACTCCAAGGACATCCCTTCTTTCTAGTAGGGGAGAGTATAGGAAAACATGCCTTGTTGATAGATCAAAGGTTGCTTCCCTCTGGAATGGAGGCCGAAGGAGTATGGAGATCCTATCGGCTTCCATGCTATCTTAACCATCACCATAGAAGTACAAAATCCCTAATTCCTTGTAAACCTTGTCACAAAGATATGCAGGCTTGTTGGGAAGGCTTCACCTTCCTAGCTCGTGCCACTGCCCTTCTCTTCAAAGCAAGGCTTACAGCTAGATGTGTTAGTGTAGAAATGCATCTTAGATTTCTAAGAGTTTTGGTATTGTATATGTGTGCTTATGTGGTTGTGCACGTCTTGTTGATCTAGTTGCATGCTTGTTTACTTATGTTGTATCCAATACCAATAACCATGGCTAATGGGTTATGTGCTCTTATATTGTGTTTACAAGGTACTTTAAGCTTTGAGGTATCATCTGCTTTGAGGCATAGTCCACCTTAAGTCTACCCTCCCTTATTGTTGCTTTTAGACTCTCAAGTGGTGTCAAATGGCGTTTTCCAAAGGAAACACCATTACACCCACAAAAAATCTAATGGAATTTCAATTCTTCTTTTATTAATATAATCTCTTTCTACAACTCCACCACTACCAATCCCAAGCCCAAATGAGAAAGAATGAAGGTTAACATCAAGTCAACAACCATCTACAAAACCATGCTAAATCTTATGGATGAGTTCTTTTTTAAATGTTGCAAATGTCAAGGCATTCCATAAAATGCACTACACAGCAATCACAAGGCTCAATTGCTTGCTATGGAAAACAAACAAGGCCTTATTGGGACATCCTCCAAAAACAACATACAACATCGATGCAAACATCTTGTGAAAAGTGGACAAGGGTTCTCACATCAGGAATGGGTGTGGATAAAGAAGCAAGTCTAGCAATAGAAATTTCAAACAACCTAGAATATTGACTCTTACTAGAAAGACTTTTCAAATTATTAAAACCATGAAAAGATAAAAACTCATCATTGCATGCCTAAAAAAAGATGAAAAATGCAATAATGATCAAGATTTGGTCAAGGGTAACAAATTTTTCAACTCAAGAAAAGAAAATCACTGAAATGGGGTGGCCATACTTGTCGATCAACCTATCAAGGATAAGGTGATACAAGTATACCTTTATGGTGATCGAATTATAGACATAAGACTTGTACTTGAAAATGAGATCATCCACATTATCAATGTATAAGCTCCACAAACTAGCCTAGAAAGTTTTATTGAGCAAAATTTTTAAAATTCAATAGATCTTGTACTTCAAGGAATTCTCCAACAATAAACCATGTTTATTAAAGGTGATTTTAATGATCATGTTGGATCTATGAAAACGGGATATGACAAAATTCATGGAGGATATGAATTTGGAGTAATATAAGAGATTAACTAGTGCAACTTGCAAGTGCTTGTGACCTTGCAATTGCAACTACCTATTTCCAAAAAAAGGCCAAACATTTAATTACATATAAAAGTGTCATGGATAAAACACAAATTGCGTTTTCTTTTTCTTTTTCTTTTTTGGGTGCACAAAAGAGACTAAGCCATTTGCAAATACCACAAGATCATAACCAGAGAAAGCCTTGCAACTTTGCATTGTTTGATGGTCATCGATTTAGCTATACAAAACTTCAAGGTTAATGTGAGAAAAGGGACTAAATGCATAAAATGATGGAATTTGAAGAAGACAGCATCAACTTATCCAAAGCCTGATTGCATAAAGAAAACATTTAGCATTGAGATTGTTTTGCAAATTTAATTTGGGGCTAAATACAAACCTACATTCAAAAAATTGAAAAAGGCATTTTGGGTGAAACAAAAGGCAAAGACTATATCCCAAAAGAGATATTGTAGTGGAGTGATGAAGTACAACACACTATCCAAAGAAAGGAAAATTGCTTTAAAAATGGTAGCAAATATGGAACTAAGAAAATTAAAAATGGTAGCAAATATGGAACTAAGAAAATCAAATAATGTACAAAACGACAAAGCAAGAGGCAAATTTAATAGTAGCCAAAGTCAAACATAAGGCACTGGATGATTTCTATGAGAAATTAGGAACAAAAGACAAAAATCTATATACAAACTAGGAAAAATCAGAAACAAGGAATATAAAGAAATTGATCATCAAACACATCAAAAGAGGCATATGAAAGAATTTTGGTAAAAGACCATGAAATTTTGAATAAGTGAAAAAATTATTTTAAAAAATTATAAAAAATTTCCAAGAGAAGACATCCAAGAAGAAGAACTAAATTTTGGTTTGGTTAATGAATTTTCCTTCTTTGAGATAAAGCTAGCCTTATCTAAGATGAAAAATGGAAAAGCTACTAAACCAAAGAACATTCCTCCAGAAGCTTGGAAAGCATTGAAAGATATAAGACTTTCATGGCTGACACAATTATTTAATAAATTTTTTTAAGATAGAGAAAAAGCATTGTTGTTCCCATCTAAAAGAATAACGAAGATGTGCAAAACTATGCACACTACAGAGAGATCAAACTAATGAGCCATACTATGAAGCTTTGGGAGAGTCAAAAAGTAGCATCTCAAACTTGAATCAACAATATTAGAAAATCAATTTGGACTTATTTCAAGGAGATCTACTATAGATGCTATTTTCTTGATATGACAATTAATAGAGAAATTCAAAAGTAATTGAGAAAATCTACATATGATCTTCATTGGCTTGGAAAAACCATATACTAGTGAAATTAGAGATGGTATTGGTGGGCCTTTTGGAGAAAAACATTCTTACTAAACATATTAAACTGATTCAAGACATGTATCAAGAAACTACTACTAGAATTAGAACAGCTTGTGGAATCACATCTAATTATCCAGTCACTGTAGATCTAACATCAAATGTCTATAGTTAGCCCATCCTTATTTGTTATTGTTATGTATAGATAAACAAAGGAAATACATGATGATATCCCTTGGTGTATGCTATTTGCAAATGAGATTTTGTTGGTAGATACAACTCAAGAAAATATTGCTTCTAAAATAGAAAAGTAAAGATATGTTCTAAAATCAAATAGATTAAAATTATTAAAAGACAGAATACATGGAATGTAATTCCAATAAAAGTATAAACAGTGATAAAATAGAAGTAACAATTCAAGGGTCAAAAAGTCTCTTGCTAAAAACAGTTCCACTACCTAGGATTGATGCTCCAATCAGATGGAGCAATTGATGCAGATATAAGAAATTGGATGAAGTCAATATGGTCTTAATGGAGATAGGCTAGTGGCATTTTATATGATAAAATAATTCCATTAAAACTCAAGAGAATTTTACCAGACAGCAATTAGGCATGTTATCTTATATGATTTTAAATATTGGGTTGTACAAATGAGGCATGATTAATAAATCAGCACGGTAGAAATGTGTGCTTAAATGAATGTTGAATGTTACCAGAAGAGAAAAATTATAAAATCCAGATACTACATGAAGGTTTAGAATAGCTTTTATTTCAAATAAGCTATGGAAATGGTATCATAGATAATTTGGGCATGTGAAAAGAAGATCATATAATGAGTCTATTAAAAAAGGTTGCTACATCATTGAAAAAATACATGCCATATGAAGAAATTGCAAATAGATAAAGATCTAGCTATTCATTAAGGTGAGTGGAAAAAAAGAAATGTATGTAGACACTTGAGACAAGGTTAAGATTTTTGCTTTAAAAAAATGGCAATGCAAGCCCATGTTACGAACCCTCCTGATCCAACAACTCTTTGGATTAAAAAAAGCCTTTTTCTTAAAATCAATACGTGCAGAAAAACACTTCAATGATGTTATTAAAGTCACTGCTAGGTTTTAATAAGAAAGCATCAGCAAAGCAAGGGGCTAATCAGTTTTTTCAACCATTCCAAATAAAGATGTAACGCATTGCTACTACAAAATTGACAGCTAGACTAAAAAGAAAACTGTTATGTCTTTAATGTATTGTCCGTAGAGTAAGTGTGCTAGGGGGGTTGAGAACCTTTTCATGAAAATGCCAGGCAAGTCCTAAGAACAGCAGAGTAGTGATAAAAATGCATGCATTCCAGAAAGAGGAGGCAGAGAGGAAGACGAACGGGTGAGCGAAGAATGCACGGGAGGCAGGGTCCCAGCGGAAGGGGCAGATGCCGAACTGGACAATAGAGAAGTTGGAAGCGGAGTGCCTGAGCTTCAAATATCTGACCTGCACCGTGTCTCGGCTGCTGCTTTGCCGCCACCGCCCGGAGCACACGCCCGTCATTTCCGCATCAATCGCCACGAAATGCGCCTCTTTAAGAACCTCTCTCAGCTCCGCCAGCGCCTTCCAAAAGTTTCTCCTCGTCACCTCGTATTTGTTCCTAGGGTTTCTACCATCGCTCGCATTCGCTTGCGTTTCTGAGAAGAAACGCGCCCTGGAACCTGCGCCCGCAGCATTGAATTTGGATTTCGTATTTGTTCTCGCAAGCCTGGAGTTGAAACGCGTTACCGTTGGTATCTTCATTGTCTGGTAATCTTGATATTGCATTAATCCATGGATAGGAACGGATGCTGGTTTGAAGAGCTGCGTTTCTGATCGTGAAATCGTGTTTTCATCACGAGTACCGAAACAGAAGTCCGTGGCAGAGCTTTAAAGTTTATAACAAAGCGATCGTGTCAAAACATTTGAATGTTCAGGATATGTTGATCTCATCTGCAATCGTATCGTATTGGCTCTTCCGATTGGGATAGAATGTGAATTTCACGCTTCCTTGTACATTTCTTGTGAGAATTAAAATTTTATGTTTAAAATTATTTTTAAGTTTGTTTTTTTTTTTTAATGTGCCCACTGCCTAACTACTACTGATTCAGTCAAGGTAAGGTAATTTAAAAATTTTATCGTTAGTTATGGTTCACGTAAATAAATAGTTATGTTCATGATGCTTGGGTACAAGATAACTTTTAGAAGGAATTATTATTTTGGTTGAGATAATGTACATTGGTTTTGATTTTTGATTTCAATGTGAAAATCAATTCTAGGTAAAAAAATTTGAAATTTTATTAATTTGAAAAATATAAAAGATTCTCTCAACCAAATAATAAATATATATCATAAATATATAGCTAAACTAGTTAAGAAAACACTCCAAAAAATTATATTACCAAAGAAAAATTATTGTTCCCAATCTCAGTTATTGAAGGTGAGAGCATGAGTGAGGTTTCGAACCTAGGTAGCAATTATGGGGGAAGGCAATAGTAGGAAGGGTTTCACACAAGAAAGTTTAGTGCATGGCAAATGTGCTTCGGTGTGAATTCAGCAACACTAATTAAGGTCATGATGAATCCAATGGCAATTTAAAGGAGCGAATTTCATTCTTAGATGCTCTAAAGGGAAAGACATGGTTCAAGGACAATGTTGTAGATGACTATGGAAAATTGGAATATGTGTTGCTAAATATCCCGTGATGAATAATGGTTTAGTCGACAATGTCAACATTGGAAAAACTATAAATCGATCTACGTCGATTCATGGGTCTATTATGTGACCCATCCATGTACATTCCATGACCATCTTAATCATTGTGTCCCTGGGTCCCACCCTTGATATAAACAATATTTCATATATCAACCAACCTTGATATAACAATAGTATGCAATTGCAATAATAAGTGCAAGGTTAAGTGTTCAATTCATTTCTTTTACAAATTTTATCTCTATTATCAAATATACTTAGAATTTTTTCACTTCATGTACTTACTAGAGCACCATGTATGGCCATGTATGTATGTCATGCATACTCACATAAGCTATACATCCACTACATAGCAAATGTAAATTGATATATGATTTGCCTCAACACCACTACATCAATGCATTTGTGTTAACACAATGCTAATAAATGCCTATATAAATGTGCCACTAATTATATTTATGGCATCATTCAGTTATAATTGTAGCAAAACTCTATCTATTTATTTTCCTAGTGATGAAACACCTTTGTATTAAGGACTACAATATCATAGACCTTTGTATTAAGGACCACAATATCATATCTACAATATTGTAGCCTAATATATGATGTCGTAGATATGATGTAGTTAGCCATGCTTACAAATACGAGCCCACTATTGTGTCAAAACCAAGTTTTTGACCAACACTTAGTGAAATTCTTGTAGTTTGTTTTCTTAAAGTTTAAGTTAGTTGTGAATGTCTGCAATGTGGTGATTAACAGTTGTATAACATCTTTATTCAAGTAGATTGGCAATAAAGATCAAAATTATTCTTCATTATTGCAACATATCACATAGAATAGATTTACTTTTGCATGTTATTTATTTTTACTATGTCATTTACATTTCTCAAGTCATTTAATATTCTAATGTTTATTAGTAAGTGAAATGAGTACGATCGATTTCAAGCATAAAGTATACTTCTTTGGTAACCCAATAGTGACTTTGCTTGATTTACTTAATAGTAAAGTTACTTGGTAATCCTAGTAACAATAACATCAATCTAGGATGTGCATGAAAAACTAGGAACAAATACTTATTGCCACTAGGCTAGAATAGTTTTACATTTTCACTACACTTAGAAATAGAATTTACAATCATTTCCATTATGTTTACTTTTAGCATACTTAAAGTCAACCAACATCATTTAATCATATACCTCACTGATGAGCGATGAGGTACCCCTACACCCAAAAAATGTAAGAGCTCTGTTGCAACTACAATCTACTTATGTCATAAATGTAGTTGCAAGCATATATTTATAGCTGACACATGACACTACGTCAATGGGACCTCATGGATGCATGGTAAGATGCGTCGATTAGACCTTGTCGATGAGGCCTAATCGACAAGGCCGTGTCAACAAGGCCTTGTCGAAACAGCCAGCTTAATGTGAATCATCATACCCCCACAACTAAATGAAAACTTGTCCTTAAGTTCTATTACAAAATTGGGAAGGTATGGGATTATTGATTGACTTTTCTTCACACAAAACAAACTAACTGACTTGACAAAAAATGGAGTGTACAGATTAACATATTACAAAAAATGAAAATGTTCAAGACACAAAATTGAACACCATGATTCAACTCTTCAAAATTGGACAACACATTCCTTAATGATGTGAAGCTTGTTGGAGAAGATCAAACGATCCCAGGTGGTGGTGGTTCTTAGGGCTCCAAGGAACCTTCACTAGCTTTAGGCACTAGTGGTGGTTGAGGTGGCTGCGGTTGTCCTGCTGTTGCTATGACTTCAGGTGGGAGGCGAAAAGCATCCAATACTGCTTTCATTTTCTCCTCCTTACTTTGGGGATCATGTACCATCCACACAACTTTCCCAATGTGGGTTGGAATGGGCACATCTCAAGAACACGGGATTACTGGAAACAACTCCTTTGCATTGACAAACTAGGTAGCAAACTATTTGCATTCGATGTCAAATGCCCTGACTGAGTCTTTTAGCTCCTGGTAGTCATTCATCCATCTAGGTAGGTTCTCAACAATAGATCGTTGATCTTTGAATCACCCTCTAAGAACTTCGAGTTCAGCATTTGTAGTCTCAAGCTTCTACTTGGTGTCTTTATGGTGCTTGAACTTAGCCTCATATAGTAGATACAAGCTAGCCACTTGTTTCTCCAATTTTGACCGCAGTCGTCCAATAGTCAGCACTGCTCGATTTTCATAATGGAGATTGACCAACTCCATGTACTCTGTCACCTCCTCAATTTGCAACTCCTTCAAGTAGATCTCTGCTTTGTTGTATGTATCAATTTCATCAAGGATGGGCTGCCACATCTCTCTTCCTTGCTAGAGTTACTAGAGGGCTTCATTCATTTTCACCTTTGCCATCTAGATTTATTTTTCATTCACTTCCTTTTGCAAACTGACCTAGTCCCTATAGTGATTTTTCACTTTCTCAAATTTGAGTGCTTCATTCTTCCAAGCAACAATCTTGATGGCAAAAATTTGACGCAAGGTGCATACCTCCTCCATTGACAGATTGCAATTTTCCATGGCCAATTTCCTCAGTTTAATGTTTACCCTAGCAAGCTACTCCTGCTATTGATAAATGAATTTTTGCATTTGATCTTTTTTAGCATCAACATTTTACAGGTGATGATTTTGTGCAATCAATGCTTCATTCTCTTAGCATATCTAATTCAAGTCCTTTTTAAGTGAGTACATTTTAGCTTCTACTATGAACTGTTTAAAGATGGCCATTACTACTTCCTCCTTAGCCTTCTGAAATCATTCTTGAAGCTATTTGATAGCTTCATCTCTTGTCATTGCTACATTGAGGATTGCTTGTTCTACAAGTCAGGCATGAAGTTCGACAACCTTTACGGCCAAGCATTGATTTTACTCTTGGGCTGTTTCTAGTTGCCCCTCCAGAATAATGCATCTACCTCTTTCATTCAGTAGCTCTAACTAGGATGTAGTGATGTCCTCTAGAAGATCAAAGATGTTCAGGGTCGATTACCCAGTTCCTACTAGACATTCTAGCAATTGTTCTTGCTAGGCAATGTTTAATTTCTTGTTGACCATGCCTACGAATATCTACACGTCTTGAAGTGTAGACATGTCTAGTATAGATGTCATGAGTGAGTTCAATGCTTTTGCTACACGGTTAGCAACCACTTTTGTTGTTGTTTCCTACCCTTGGTGCTGCATCACCAAGTTAGTTGCCTCTTCACCTTTCTCCAACTTCACTGAGAAAGTGGTAGCATTCCCAGAGATTTTTGGGAATAGACGATGTGTTGTTAGTGACACCATCACCTTTTAAGCATTGGGATCTAACCTTGAAGGTAGCTATGTTCTTTGGGTAGAGAAAATGAGATCACCTCTCTCCATCTAGCTAACTGTTCAGGCCACCTCATTAAGGTGACTCATCACTGATTGGTACAGAGATGGATTTGCCCCACTCATTCCTACTTCTTGTTCTTGTTCACTCAAGAGTTGTTTTTAAATTTGACGTAGATGCTCAAGGACTGTGCAGGCCTCCAGTGTTATTTCCTAAGTGTGTGGTGATGGCATCAACTCCTCTTCTTGGGTTGTCGTTGGTGTTTTATCCTTCATGATTTTTGACCATGAGTCCAAGGGAGCATGCCTAAGGGTGTTGTTAGAGTAGTGAACAATGCCTACCCTTTTGCAAAGTTTTTTGATGAGGCATGAAAAGGGCACCATCTTTCTTCCACATTCATTTTCTTTAAAACACTTCTCAATTTTCAAGTATAGCAATTATGGAAGATTAAAAAGGAACTTCTTACTTAGAGCAACGCATGCTCAGGTGGAGAAAGCAATCACCTTGCTTGACCTCACTATTGGATTGAGGTGATAGGTTGCAATCTTGAAATAAATCCACTCCGTTAGTATGGGCACACCATACTCCTTATAGTCGACCCTGTAGCAATGCTGGGTCCACTTCCTCTTAGCCTTAGGATCATCTTTGGTAGATAATTTAGCCAACTGTGTTCATATGTCAGGCAACCCAAGTGCCTGTGCAATGGCTTCTACTGAGTAGGACATTCAAATGTTCTTGATCTTCACAATGAACCCTGGTCTTTAACTACTCTAGAAGAGATAGGTCTCTTGCATGTACCATTCCCCACTAGATGTGATGATTGGCCACATAGGAGAGGTCTGCAATTGTGTCTTGACATCCTCTAGAGATTTTTCCAAAAATGGCCCAAAGTTGATCTCTTGAAGAACTGATCTTTGAATGTCTCGAGACTGACTAATGTCTAGGCAGGTTTGAGTCAAAGTGATCTCATGCCTTGGCATGGGTCTAGGCACTTCTCCTCTTTGTGATTATTTGGTTGACACTTCTTCCTCTAGAATCTGTCAGATAAATTCCACCTCTAGCTCTTCCCGAAGAGGTCTTGTTGCATGGGTCAACTTTGGTAGTTCTTGGCCTTGTTCTTGCTGGCCCCTTCTAGCTCTAGGTCATTTCTTCCATGGTTGTAAAGTTTCTCCTTCTTGCAATTGTTTTTGTTTTGGTGCCATCTGTAATCATAATAAGACCATAGATTAGCAATCATTGTGTAGACTTAAAGCAATTGGGATACCTTATCTCTTAAGCATAGTTACACTTTGCTAAGCTATGATTATGGTTGATTTAATTAATCCAATTATCATTTATTTTATGTATTATTATGATTAATTCATCTCAAAGGTTATTGGAGGGGTTAACCCTTGAAAAAATTGATGTTTATATGTGGTTAATGTTAGTAACTCTTGGGGGAGTTAGAAAAAGTTTCAAAAATTTTCATCGAAAACCTTAAGATTTGTGGCCCTCGCAATAAAGATCTTACCTCCAGTAAGTGCAAGATCAAAAAATGGAGTGATTTGGACAAACAATTGGGAAGTTATGAGTTTTAGAAAGTTTTGGGCTTTGAAAAATTACAAAATTTCCTCATGCGTTATGAACAATTTGGAAAAAATTCCTAAGTGCTTGGTGGTATATATAGGATCTAAGCATTGTGTCGATGAGGCCTCATCAATGTAGTCCACTATGTTGACAAGGCCTCATCGACGAAATCAGTGACCACCATTAACTTGGTCAAACTTTTAAAGATACAAAGAATTTTTAGATGAAATTGGGGTCAAATGAAAGTTCAAAAGACTAAGAATAGTATGAAAACATGAGAAGAGGATGTTGATGCTCATAAATTTTGGAAAAAAGAGAAAAACTGATCTAGTGGATCCTCCCCATAGCAGGCTCATGCTCTTTTTGCCCTTACATAACCTTAATTGAAGAGTTTGTGGGCCCCACAGTCAATTAATGATCATGAAATGTTAAAGATGAATCCAAAAGAATCTACTCAATAATCCCAACACATCAAACTAAGACATAGAGCATAACATAGAACTCGACAATGAGGTGAGTTACGGCAACATGGATGGATGATAGAGAAGATGGAATAAAGTTCCAAATTGAGGTCATAAGAAATCCCTTATGGAATTTGTGGTTAAAATGACCTAGGAAGTTCCATCCTTAGTCCAGACCAAAATCATTTGCCTTTAATGACTTCACATCACCACTCTAAGATTGATCCACCCACTTGAGACACAAGAGTACTTTCAAAAAACAACCACCATTCCATGAAGAGAGGAATAGAGAAGTAGGAAGTAAGAGTGAGGGCCTTAGTTAGAGGGGATCTTTAGGCAAAGGTTCATGCCTTTCAAGTCCCATAATTAGTGCTTGTAGCCCATTTATTTGTCTAAGGGATGTGCTTTGAATTCTCATTATTATTGTTATTATTGTTTTTTTTGGATGGGAATCACATCATGCGAGGACTTATTCATGTCAGAGGGGTGTGCTTTGAATTTCCATCATTTTTTTGGGATGAAAACCACACCATGCAACGACGTTATTTGTCTTCCTATTAGTGGTTAGTAGGAAACAGTAAGAAGTCCATGAAAAACACTTAAGCACTCAAGCAAGTAGAAGAGTACAAAGAGTATTAAGTCCACTTGAAGTCACACCCTTTACAAACCTTTGAATCCTTCCTAATTCTAGAACTACCAAGGTCATCAATTGATTAAAAAAAATTTTAATGAAAAGGGATCTTAAATTCCCAAAATAAGAAAAACCATAGAGTTCATTGGATGGGTGGATGATGTGGACTCACTGCCTATTCCATGAAAAATAAACCATGTCAAAATCATTAGACATCATAATTCAAAAATAGAAACCAGACACCAACAATCATACATTAAGCACAAACCATCATTAGTAAACAACAACAACGACATTGTGTCTTGTGACAATAAGGCACATTTATTAGTATAGATAAGAAAATATCACACTTGAACAAAAGAAAGCAAAATAAAGGAAAATATATAAGAAAGTGTAAAATAATCAAGAAAGTTTTAAGGTACTAAAGATGGTGTAAAATTAGAAAAATTTAAAGATAAAAAATTTGTAAAATAAAAAATGTGAAAAACAAAAAGGTAGAAAAACTAAGAGGCCATGGTAATGGTCATCACGGATGGCCATCTCCCCCACGATTGAGTTGGAAGGAGGAGATCTGAAAAATAGAACATGGTTGTCCATCCATTGAGGCGGTAGTTGTATTGGCCTATCTTGGTTCAAGAAAAGGTTTTACTTGTTGGATATTAATCAACTAGTTTTTATTTGGGGATTCAGACTTGTAGATCAACATGACCCCAGAGGGAAAGGTTTGATCAATTATATAAGGTCCCTTCCACAATGTTTGAAACTTTGCCTTTTGAGGTACAAGTGTGGGGTTCTAGTAGAGAACCTTATCTCCTAGTTGCAGTTTTACTTTCCTTATTCTAAGGTCATGTCATTGCTTGCTAAATACTTTGTTCACCTCATTTAAAGATAGGGCCACTAATCAATTTTCATCTAGCATGTTCAAATTGACCAATCTTTCCTTCTATGCTAGACTTAGGTCAAGGTCTAGATCATAGGCTATCGAGAGTGTACAGAGCTCAGATTGAATTGAGAGTGTTGGAAGTTTACCATACACTAACTCATAGGGAGAATAGCCAATAGGAAGTTTCCAAGTTGATTGATAAGCCGATAGAGCATCATTAAGTTTTGTGCTTCAATCCTTCCTATATTTTCTAATGGTTTGCATTAGTATTTTTGTAATCTCTCGGTTGGTTACCTATGCTTGACCATTGGCTTGGGGGTGGTAAGGTGTTCTTAATGTATGTTCTACCCCCAGTGTTGCATTAACTTTCTAAATGTGGCATCTGTGAAATGAGTTTCATTATCAAAAATTAGTGAACATGACACCCCAAACATATTCACGATATTTTTTTGTATAAATTTGGTAGCAGTGGATGATGTACAATCAATAATGGCTGCTACTGCTACCCATTTTATGCAGTAGTCAACTACTACTATAATATACGCCTTCCCATTAGACATGGATGTGATGGGATCCATGAAGTTAATGCCCCATATGTTAAAAGGTTCTAGTGGTTGAATCCATTGTTGAGGACCTTCCATACGAGTAGTCATCCCCCTATCTCATTGACAACGTTTACAAGACTTAACAAACTAGTGGGCATCCCTAAAGATTATAGGCCAATAGTACCCTACCATTAGGATTTTTATGGCTGTGTGTCTCCCTACATAGTGGCCTCTGCAAGGACCTTCATGAGCATCTTGGAGAACACATAGTTGGTCTTCGTCAGGGACACACCAATGGATCAGAACATTGGCACACACCTTGTAAAGGTGTTCATTGATTTCCATGAAGTATTTGACCTGATTAAGAAATTATTACTTATTTCTAAAATCCAAGTCCTATGGCATCTTTTAAGTGAGAAGATATGTGAGGATGTCATTATACCATATTCCTTTTTTAGGCATTTGTTCGCTTATTGCTCCTATAAAGAGGAGTTCGTTTGGAAATCGGTTAGAGAGTAAGCTCTCCTCATCTTTATTGTGCAACCACATTCTCTATCCCTTTTCAATCTACCATAGTGAGATCAAATTCTTGTAAGATCACAAGCCACTATATGATACAAGGGCTCACTGTTGACTTATTCATGAGGAAGCAAATTGCACTATGGTCTATATGCACAAATACTTTGTAACCAAGCACATAGTGCCTGAAATTCTCTAGTGCATACACCACTGCCATTAGTTCTTTCTTCGTGGTGGTGTAGTTTAACTATGCTTCCACAATGCTTCGATTGGTGTAGTGGATGTAGTATGGATGTTTCTTATCATTCATTTGTATGAGTCTAGCTTCCAAAGCATAGTTAGATGCATCTATCATGATATGGAATGGTTTGGACCAATCTGGTGCTTGTAGGATTGGTGTTTCTATGAGTTTCTTTTTTAATTGTTGGAATGTGTGTTTACATTCATTAATCTAGATGAAAGATGCATCTTTCTTTGTAAGCTCTACCAACGGCTTTGTGATCTTAGAGAAATTCTCAATAAATTGGTGGTAGTAGCTAATGTATCCAAGGAATGACCAAACATCTTTAACAATCTTTGGTTGGTGTGTAATTCCTTGGATGATCCTTATCTTTTTTGGGTCTACCTCAATCCCTTTCTGCAAAATTTGGTGCCCTAACATAATGCCTTCTTAGATCATGAGATGGCTCTTTTGCTAATTGAGCTGTAGGTTTGTCTCTACACGTCTCTTCAATACTTGCTCAAGTCGATCCAAGGCTTGCTCAAAGGTAGCTCCATAGGTGAAAAAGTCATCCATGAAGTTGAAAAATACTAAGGACCAAGCATTGAAATGTTGCAAGGGCATTGCACAAACCAAATGGCATCTTACAATATGCAAAAGTCCCCCTTGTGAATGTTGTCTTGGCCTGATCCTTTGGTGTGATTTGCTCGAATATGATTTCTAATACTTTTGATCCACAAATGACAAAGGAAAGTGATCCTTAAATATTGCCATATTTAACAACCTAAAGTCGATGCAAACCCGTTATTTTCCACCCTTCTTTGGTACAATTACGAGTGGACTAACCCACTCACTATCTTAAGGAGTTACTCTATTTCTTCCTTGACGATTTGCTTCAATTTGAGGTTTAGCCACCTCTAGGTTGGTGTAGATGCAATGCTGGCATATCCTTAGATCGATTCCTATTAGCTCTAGATATGACTAAGCAAAGGCTATTGACCATTTATTCACTACTTTCAACAACTTTTCTTTTTGCTTAGGAGCAAGTTTGGCATTAATGATGACGAATTTACCATTCTTTAAAAATGAATACTTCATACCAACCGGTAAAGTTTTTAGTTCTAAGGGCTCTTGCTTGAAGTGATTAGGGATTTTCAACTCTACCCAACAAGTATTATCATCTTCATCAGAGAGTTGGAAATGAACTTGTTTAATTTTGTACATGCCTTCAACATATGCACATGTTAGGCACTCAATTGGCTCCATGCATATTATGCTACTATCTGAATCAGGTATCAGCCACTGGGTGCCCTTATACTTTGTGGTTGCTGTGTACAAACACCTTTGAATATTGATCTCTTGTGCACACTGATTGCATGCCTTAATGTATGTGCTCTTGATGGACCAAATATTTTGCACACAATTGCACTTGTTATCACTGTACACGATGCATGGAATACGCTTCTTCTTAATATTTCCTAACTCATTTTCTTATACACATTCCCATAAGCTAGGAAATATTAAGTCCCTTATACGCGATGCATGGGAAGAGCTTCAAGAGATAAGTCCCTTATATCCATTTGCGCGTTGATTGTGCTTAACCAAGCCCTTCCCATGATGATGGGAAAGTCACTTTTGTAGTTGTCCACCTTGATTACCAGAAAATTAGTAGGATAAGACTACCCACAAACTATGGTCATAATGTCCTCTACTAATCCCAAAGGGATAGTAATCAACTGATTTGCTAATTCTAGATGGATGTTGCTCTTCTTAAGAGGTGATAGGTTCCAAGCCCTGTACATATCATGGGAAATGAGGTTAACTCTGGAACTAGATTCAAGAAGAGCTTTGCATGAATCTTGTCTAGCAATCTGTAGATAGATGAGTGGGCTTCCTAGATTAGATCCTTTTGTAGAAAGATTGGCAGTCTTGATCCAGTTAGAAATAACATGAGTTAGCATTACAATGCGGATCCTATGTGGCACTTGGTTTGAAGGGCACTTGAAGCTATTTGATGCAAAGGATGAAGGTGATGGAGATGTAGGGTAATTAGCTGGGCTAGGTTGTGAGGGTTGAATAGGACCGTTGGGCTAAAAGAAAGGTCTTTTCCTTGATCAATTATCCAGACCACTTGGTTGAAAAACTAGTTGCGAGTGTACAGCTCTCGTAGCACTTCATTGTTGCAATTGTAAAGGAATATCACCATACATAGATGGAGCAGGAGGTAATTGGGTTAAAGGTGGAGGTGTAGGTGTAGAGGGATGTGGAGGATGATAAGGATATGGATATGGGTTTTCCCCTCAAGTAGATGGCAAATGTGTTTGGTGGTGCTTTGGAGGGTAATAGTGATGCTAGAATGATGTATGACTTGCAGAACTTCTAGGGGAGATGGGCTACTAAACATAGTACCCATATGGATCTGGTTGCCTATAAGGGTACTGCTGCCTTGGCGGTGGCATTCCCCATGATTGTAGTTGGTACCACTATTGGTATTGTTCATAAGGTTGTGGAGGAGTTCCACCTGGGTAGTAAGCTTTTTGTTGTTGGTGGAATTACCTTGGGCTACCTTGAGGGTAGTTGAGCTTGCCTATGTGCTAGGTGAGGATTCAATGCATACACTCCATACTCTTGTAAGTGTGACACCATAGGGCAACATCCCTTTAGATGTTAGTATTGGCATATGTCACATTTAGTTTCATCATCAAAGTTAGACTCCACAACTTCCTCTACTATTGCATTTAGTTAGTATTGGCATATGTCACATTTAGTTTCATCATCCCTTACCTCTTTGGTAGGCATGTTCAGCTTCTTTTCACCTCTTATGATTATGATCACTATTTTGCTCTTTAGATTCTTTAACAATCTTCAAAATGGTTTGAAAATTCTCATCCACAAAGTCCCATAACTTGTAGCCTTGGTTGAAATATCAGAAATATATTTTTGGATGGGCAAGGTCTTTCTATTCACCACTTCATTAAGTGGTGATTCCTCCTCATCACAAAATCGGACCTCTCATTTTCTAATGAAAGGATCCTTATTATACTCTTTAGCACTTTATCTTTTTCATAGCTCACCTTCTTCTTTTGCTACCTACTCAATTAGCCATTGGATCTAATGGGATCTTAATTCAAACAATCTTCATTGGGCATATACCCCAAGGGCCCATCTATGATGTGGTGAAGTTATTTCCTGAAAGAATAATCATGACCAGGGCATCGATGTAGGAGTGAATAGTATCAGCCCATGGTGGCATCCAAGGGTTCTTGTGCTTCTTGTTTCCAGCCTAGGATTTGCTTTCTCAGATTAGACACTCTAGAGTACATCTGATAGTTATCATTGAACAGCTCTAACATGGTACACCATCAGCAAATGGATTCTAGCTCTAAGGACTGGTGCCAACTTTTAACTTCCTTAATGAGTGTCCTTGGGAAAAGCTTTAGTTTCTACCACTCACTCTCTATGTTCTGTAAGGCACAGGCATCTTGAAAAGCTTGTAGATGTGTTTACAAATCAGAGATGTATCCCCCCTCAAATCTTGGGATATTATTCATGTCTAGGTACTTGATCTGACTATCCTTTATATGCTTGGTTGGGATTTTCACTGCCTCTACAATGTTGAACATACTTCAAGTCACCAATAAAGGTTCATCATCATCACTA
>MNCI01028491.1:48412-122851 GCA_015680685.1 Gnetum montanum | reverse complement strand
CTTTGATAGAGCTTCAACTATCCATGAGGCTAGTGCTACTACCATAATAACATTCCCATCTGATGAAATTCAACCCTTTGCTTACTAATTTGAGTCTCCATGTACCAATAATATAGTGAAGTATGAGGGTTTGATTAGAGGGACGATGGTATTTCATGACCAAGGAATTAAATGCTTAATGATCAAAGGTGATTTACAACTTTTAGTTAACCATGTAATTGAGGTTTATGCATGTAAAACCAAACATTTACAACCTTACTTTGACCTACGAAAGAAACTACTACAACAATTTATGGACATTGATATGCAACGTGTACCCTAAAACAACAACACTATAGTTGATTTCATTGCAATGCTAGCCCTTAGTATGACACTAGATGTGTTTAGCAAGTTACCCACCTTAACTATGGACTATGGCATTTCCATCTCATAGAGCACTGAGGGTACCTTTGTAGTTGTAATTCATACTGCAACTGTAAAGGAGTGGCATGATGATATCATGTTTTACCTTATGCATGCTAAAACTTCACAAGCCTTGATTACTACTAAAAAGGACACTATACATAAAAAATCAAAATAGTATGTCATAGTAGGCAATAACATATTATGTTGATAATATTATGATGGCATATTATTAGTGTGCTAGGGTAAAACCAAATCCTAAAGAGACCTAGAGTAAGGTTCACGAGGGTGTATGTGGGAAACATATAGGACCTAGAGCCATGGTCGCCAAGGTTAGATGATTAGGCTATTACTAGTTCTATATGGAAAGCAACTAGCTATTGAAGGTAAAAACATATGATATGTGCCAACAACATAGTAATATTATACATGTACACCCAACTAAGTTACACACCACATAGGTAACCTGGTCATTTTAATAGTGGGAGGTGGATATCATTGGACCTATAATGCCTAAGTCTTCTATAGGGCACAACTTTATCATCACTACAATTGAATACTTTACAAAGTTGGCCGAAGCTATTCTCCTAACAAGGAAAACATCTAAAAATTTTTGTATATTTATACTTGATAACATAGTATCCCATTTTGGCATACCTATGACCATAGTCATAAACAATTGATCATAGTTTAGCAACCAAGAAAGGAAATATTTTTGTCATGACCTAGGCATTAAACACTCCTTATCATTACTATATTACCCTCAAGCCAATGGACAAGATGAAGCAAGCAATAAGGCCATCATCAAATTACTCAAGAATATGCTTAAAAATAGTAAATGCAAGTGGCATGAACAGCTTGTCCATGTGCTTTGGACTTATAGAACAACCTATTAAATCATAACTATTGTAATTCCAAATAGCCTGGTTTATGATTTTGAATTTGCTTTACCTATTGAATTGTAGGTACCATCCCTCTAAGAAACCTTATCAAACATCATCAACAATGAACAAAATAAGAAGCTACACATCATGTACCTAGACTTGGTGGAGGAGCAATGGATGTGAATGCTTACTCACATCAAGTGATACCAAGAGAGGTAGAAACCACAACACCACTAGAAGCTAAACAAGTGCAAGATCAAGAAGGAGATCTAGTTCTCAAAGTATTTCATGAACATGTAGACAAATTCTTAGCCAACTAGAAAGGGTCTTTCTTAATCACTAAGCCCTATGAAAATAGAGCATTCAAGATGGTAAACACAAAAGGAAATGAGTTGGAAAATCTAGTCAATCATTCCTATCTAAAGCCCTATTACATGTAGCTTGTGGAGACCAACAATAGATGTCAATAATCAATAACAAGCAAGCCTGAATAACCTCTTTTTTCATAATAGATGGACTATGAAACTTTGTAACATTGTTAATCTTGGATAGCCTGATTTGTGGATTATCTTGTATGGCCTTATGCATTCTACTATAACAACATGACTCCTTTATGTGGTTTTCTTGTTCTCTTGGATTTGTGCTTACAAGATGAAGCTTGTGGTCATGTAGGATGTACAACTCATTATGGTAGCAAGTCACCATGTGACCTCAATGTGTAAGATCTAATGGGTTTATCATACCATACCAAGAGTGTTTTTTTTTTCATATCATTTTCATTACCACTCCTTGAGCCCAACCCCATAACCTGATCATAACCTTCCTTACCCTTGAGTAGCAATGATGACCAATGTTTGATAGTTACAAATTATGATTGTTTAACATCTTCTTCATAATGATCCACCATCAAGTTCATTGAGTGTAGCACATCTCATTCAATCAGAAAACCAAATCAAATTTAGCCTTGGTAACAAAGCCTAATGAAGGTTTCACCCTTAAAAAATGAAAATGAAAATTACCAAGAAGTTGAACAACTAATGAAGCCTAAAAGAACAAACCAATGGCTCAAAACATGGAAAGAAGAAGCCTAATAACAAAAGAAGCCTTGGAGCAAAGTGTTGATTTCTCAAACATATTGTTGAGTTACCAACATTTCAAAAGATGAAGTGCAAAGACCATATTGATTAAAAAACGTGTCATTGCCATGGATGTAGCCATGATGCCAACATTTCAAATTCATTATTAGCCCTCATAACCATTTTTCTATAGCCAATGATAGCCCTTATCATAACCTCATTCCATCATTGCAAGCACTCTTGGGCATGGTTTGACACTATTGGATCAAGCACAAAGTGGGAAAGTTGGTGATGGATCTGTAGTGGTGTTTTGTATTTTTTGTTGATCTCTCTCAAGTTAATCCTCTAAACATCAACAAAAAGGGATCAATGAAACAACCCCAAAATTTCATGTTGCAAATTATAACAGTCATTTCCCAAGTTAAGGCAAGCTTTTATTGTGAATGTAAGATTTTTAGTTCATGAACTACAATCTTGCATACTTTAGCTTTTTAGGGATGAAAATGCCTCAAAATTTGTTATTACCTCACTTCCTAAGTGAAAAAAGGTACCTCATGTCTATATTTGGGCTTGGGAAGGCTGAAAATGCCTTAGGAATGGCCAAAAATAGCATTTTCATGCATTTTTATAGGGGTATAGCCTCAACTATGTTGGAACCATCTATTCTCTAGTGTACATGAAATTGGTGGGATTTTCCATTTCCAACCTAGCATAGCCATCACAGAATCCAACAAAGAAACAATGTTGAAACTATTGGTATTTTTCATTTTGGAATTGGTAGCATTTTCCTTTTTCAAATTGGTGGCATTTTCCAATTTCATTTTCATTTTTAGTTTCCCAATAATGGCTAGTGTAGTCACCCCAAGTCTTCAATAATTATAGCATGACCAGCATAGAAAACATTTTCAAGACATTTTGTCAATTTTGGCAGTTTTGTCAATTTCAACAGTTTCAACCTTTTTTCTTGAATTCTAGAATTTTCCATACTTTCCATGTTTTCCACATTTCCATATTTTCCAAAATTTTCCAACAACTTTAGTGTAGTCTACCAAGACCAACATAGTTGGGATGGTGTTAGCGTAGTTACAAAAGTTTGTTTAGTATTTATTGTAAATGGATGGATGCTAGTAACTACAATGTATTCCATACTATAAATGGTAACTATGCTAAAAGGTGTAACCATTACCACGTGCTAAAAGGTCTATCAATAATTAGGACAATGATGTGTAGGCCCTAAAATAAGAAATTTTATCCCTATAAAAATCCAAGATAAACATCTTATTTCATTCTACAATGTTGATAGAAAACATCAAGAGCATTTGGAATTTTTGTAACCTAAAGAACCTTATGACCTTGCAAACCCCATTTGGCAATAGAATCTGGTAACAATGCTAGGCATAATGACTTTCATGTAATACCATTGCACCATAGTTGGAAAACTCAGTTTTGGCCATATTACTAATTCTAGTGGAAACTAGTGTAGAGTTGATGGAAATTAGAGTTGGGAAGCATTCGAATCATGGAGTTCGAAGTGTAGGCCACAAGCTCCAAAAGACTTCAAACTCCTTGAAGAAACTTCTTTTGCACTTAACAAAAAATATATATTTCTTAAACATGCTACTTTATTTTCAAATTTTAATAAAACTATAGTTCATTTATTCTACAGATTTGAGTTTCATCTTTCTATTTCTATCCTTTTCCATTTTAGATTTGTAATTTCATTTACATTTACATTTTCATTTTCACTTATGTTTATGTTTATGTGGTCATTTTACACTTTTGTAAGTCCTTAGGTGATTAGCTAGATCATCCAGGGTGCCTCAGATCTCATTTTCAAAGGAACTTAGGATCCAAAGCTATAACTATTTTGACATCTAGTGTCACATCCTCATTTCCAAATGATGTTGCCTAATGAAGATGGTGTCTCTTCATAACAAGTGTTATTATCATCTTAAGAAGTCCTAAAAGGGTAGTTGTGATTAAGATCCAAAAAGATGCATTGTAATAATGGACATGTCTCTTAAGGTAACCTTTGGGGGTTTGACCTAATGCATTTATACCTAGGGTTAGAGATCATGCTAGCATACAGTGGCAAAACTAGTACAAGCAAGTCATGGGAAGCTAGGTGAAGTGGGATAGAAAATGGATTGGCCATCCCTTCTAGCTGGGTTATAGGCCTAACCATGGTGGCAGTGCTAGATTTCCTCTAAGAAATAGATGCCAAAGGAAAAAAACCCCAATGAGCACTCTCAAAGCATGATCTAGATACACTATTCCATATTAATAAAGAATTATTTTCTTCCTCTTCCTACATTTTTTGTATTATTTTCTTTATATATAATGTCAAATATCACATATATTTTTCATTTGGTATATTTTCTTCATATGATTAATGTCTAATATATTGTATATTTGACATTTTCCATGACATCCAAAGATGGGATGCCACAATTAGTATTAGAGTAAACCATAGCCCAAGGGTCATTCAGAACCATGGGCCAACTACAACATGAACCTAGAAGCCACAACACATGGAAAGCCATTGATCATCACCAGATGCACCATGTGTCTATGATGTAAGTTAGAAGATACTTTTCCATTGATTTCATAAACAAGGGATTAGGCATTTAGATCTTCGCAACGAACAAAATTACTTCATGGATATTATTAACTGATGAAGATTTGATCACACCCGATCAAGATTCATTAATTATAAGAGATGTTGGTAAGACAATGATAAACTAGTCTTGGTAACTCTTACACATCTTAATACTATAAATATTAATTGATTAAGGTCATTGTTAAGTTTCTCCTAAAAAGTTAGTAACCATGACCTGAACTGATTTTTGGTTTTGTTAAAATTCAATATTCAAGTAATCCAGAAGATTTCAAGTTATCATATGTCAACCTAGAAATGTCAATTCAAAACAAAGGCTAATTTGGTCCTTTTAATTTCTAAAAATTCAACTTTATTTTTGAAACCTAAGACCATGTCCAATACATAATTCTTGTTGAGATAATTCCAATAGTACCAATTTCCTTTTGATCGAACCTATGGTTTGAGAGATATTCATGTTTAAAGTTTCTTGTTATAAATGCATTAAAATAATACTAAGTCATTAATTTATTATTTCAACATAAAATGTCAAAATTTTAGAGTTTAGAATAAACCCAAAATCACCATTTATGCATACTGAACCCTTAACCTATCATTGGCTAAACCACCATGTCAATCACATAAGAAAGGTGGAATAAAATAATAAAAAAAAGTTTTAAAAAGATTAAAGAAAATTTTGAATGAGACTTCATGAGTTCAAACCCAAGCCCCTACTACTTAGTTGTATTAAAAATATATATATGTGTGTATATTATTATTTAAATAAAAAAATTAAGCAGGAGCTTGTGAGTTCAATCCCCAACCCCCTCACTTTCCAAAAGTAAGTTAAAAAATAAAAATAAAATTTTTACAGACCATGTATCCTTGGAAGGATCATGATGGCCCTACAAGGGTTGCACTAGCCCTACAAGGGCCATGCAAGCCTATGGTAGCTACATTCAGTAACAAAAACCCCAACGTTCCCCTCTAGCTACCCACACCATTGTTCTCACTACTACTACTACCTTTAGAGTTGCTAATCTATAGTTATCGCCACCGATGCTTGCACCTATGACATGCTCTTCTACTAATTTGCAGCCATAACCACCTACACCTACCATCGCTCTCCTATCATGTTGTTACCTACTATAGCACTATCTTGCAACTACCATGCCTAAAACTTGCACCATTTTCCTACCTACCATTTTCACTACAAAACCCTTGTTGCATTCTTTTTGCAGTGATCGTTGACTGCGTCATTTTTGCCCATCAGTGTCATAGATCACTACCTCCCATATCATCAAAAATTGCCTTCCACACTATCAAAAATGACCTTTTGTGCCACTAGAAGCTACCTCTCATGCCACCATAAACTACCTCATGTGTTGCCACAAATTGCCTTCTACATTATCATAAACTACCTCCCTCACCACTAGAAATTACCTCCTGCATTATAGATAATGACCTCATTTGGGGCTACATTGGCCTTGACTGGGGCTACACTGGCCTTTTTTTGGGCCATGAAAACCATGTGGAGGGCTATGTGCACCTCAAGGAGGACAACACAAGCCCTGAGGAGGGCTGCGTAGGCATCAAGTAGGGCTACACAAGCCTAGAAAAATGCCATCTAGGCCCAAAAAAAGGGCAACATAGGCCCTAGAAAATGGGTGCAGGAGCCCAATAATGGGCCATGAAAGCCCAATAATAGGCTGTGTAGGCCCTAAGTAGGGCTACAACAACCCAAGTATGGGTCATGAAAGCCCTAATATGGGGCTACACACGCCTAGGCCACACCACCTAGTGCAATCCCTTTTTCACCAACTTCACCATCATTGCCATCAATACACAACTACATTTGCCACATTACTTGCCTCATCTATGTTCCTTGCTCTACTACCATCCACTTCTTAGCCATCTAGTAGCCACCTAGGCCACTGCTAGCATGCCACTATGGCCATTGTTGCCATTGATACAAAAATGGCAAATTCTTCATCACCTAATGAAGGAATTAAAATTTTCATTAATGGATGGAAATTTCAAATTTCTATCACCAAATGTTTAATTTAAATCAAAATTGTGCATAAATGGTTTTCAAAATTGGAATTTCACACATTAGTAGTAATAGAGACAAAAATTCTAGAATTAAGCATGCTCACCCTCGAGTATAACTAGAATGGGTGACGTCTTAGGAAGTCTCATTTTTCGTGCCAAAGGTGCTAGACTCTAAAAACCATAAATTTTGATTTTGTAAGCCTTTTTCAACAAAAAAAGAGTCATTTCCTATAGTTTTCAACCTTTTGGACACAATGGTAAAGTTAGATCCACCACAAAGAAGTTTAGTCCCTACTTAATATAGTGCCTCAACATCCTTAAAAGTTTAATTTTTACACAACTCAAGCATACAATGTTCATCTTCAACATATGAATAGTCATTTCCAACATTTTTCACCCTTTTGAACTCAATGGTGAAGTCAAATTTATTAATCGAACACCTAATAATTTGATGATATTATAAATTTGACCTTTTAGACTTTAAGATTCAGTGCATAACCCTTATAGATATTCATAAGATTACTATGGCATGTTAATAATTACACTACCAAATTCATTGATCTTAAGAGGGGTAGAAAGGTCATTAAGAATTAGATAATATACTTACATATTACTAAAATGATATGATGTCATTAAATATTATTAAAATTGGATAATGTAGTTATAAAATTAGATAATGTAGTTAAATTAGTTGGAGAATTAGTTGAGGAAATAGAACAATCTTCAACCATCAAGAAAAGGGTACATTAATCCATCCTGCAATCAAAACATAGGGCAAAACAACATGGAGACTCAAAATCTCATTTTGGCCAGGAGTATGATACTCATGAAGAGAAATGATCCAGACAAGAATCCAAGAATGAGAATAAAAGTTGCAACATACAACGTGCTTGCAAGATCCCTAGTGGGGGAGAAGAAATATCCGCTATGTTCATCATGGGCCTTAGATTGGCATGAATATTGATATTTATGCATTTTACGCCATGGCAAGACTTGTTGTAAGTATAAGACATCAGAGTTCTTCTTTTCCCAATACAAGATTTTAGATTGGGATATAGAGGTATTTACAAGCAAAAAGGTTCCTATGGGAGTTCTTCTTTTAAGCCATTTAGATTAGCATATTGTAGAAGTCACAACATGGATGATTGTGTAATCTTTTATAAAGAAGCCAAGTTTAAATTGGTATAAAGATTTGAATGAAGTTTAAAAAACATGATTTTTGAAATTCCAAAACTTTAAGTGATGGAAAAGAAAGATCAGTTAATATTTTGGAAAAATCACATAGCCTTGGCATTGATTTTAAAAAATTAGTTATCAAGAAGATGTGTATGAATGGTTAACACACATTTGATTTCCAAACCAATATGTTCAGATGTTATACTATGTCAAGGAGCATATTTGATTAAGAAAATAGAAGAAAGTTTTAAAAATAAGTATTTACTAAGTTACACTAATTTAGTTTCATTTATTCTTTGTGGAGATTTCAATGCAAGAGTTGGAAGTAGTGTTTATCAATTCTTAAAATATGGATCTGTAAAAAAACTCTTCAGAAGATGAAGTTGAATTGAAGAAGATGTTTCCATCAATTTAGTATGCAATTCCATTAGCCAATGCATATTCTGCTTACATTAAATCTTCACTAGATAAATTAGACTCTATAATTCAAGAATAGATAACATGGATGGATGACACTCATCAAGAATCATAGTTTACCAATTACTTTGCTATGATTAATAAGGATGGATCAACAACATTCTTCATTGAGACTTCATATTATATTTGGCACACTGTCCAATTCTTTCAAGCTACCGTGTTACTAAGTTGATTTCTAAAAGAGAAGTTGAGAAGAATCAAGATCAAGCCGATCCCAAACAAGACCATATAATCATATACCACTTATGATAGAACTACAATTACTCTCATTAGTTCATAAGCTTGATCAAGATTAAGAAGTATCTCACTCTTACTTTTATGTGATGATCTTTATTATTTTATTCATTATTTAATTTATATCTCAATTAAATAAATAAAATATCTATGATAATAAAAATTTGGGATAAAGAATTTTCCCTATCTTCACTTAGGTAACTAAATCTAAGTTGCACTTTATGTGACCCTAGTTAGGACTGGTAATTAGTGGTTGATAAATCTTTAATTCACCTTTTGTCATTATCTTAGAAAACAAAGTAAGTATCAGGAAAGTAATATTTAATTTTACATATAATTTTTCTAATAACATATATTTTTTAGAATAAGCAAGAAATAACTTCAAATTCAAAGGAGAAATCCAAGCACAGGATCATGAAAGAAAGCATTGGAGTTGGAAAAATATAGATAACATGGACTTGTTTAAGAACAAATGAAACCTAATAGGGGTAGATTATCACATCCCCATTCCCAAATGATATTTTTTCCTAATGAAGATGGTATCTCTTCATAACAAGTATTATTATCATCTTAATAAGATCCAAAAGGATAATTGCGATTAAGACTTGAAAGGGTGCATTGTAATAATGGATGTGTCTCTTAAGGTAACCTTTGGGGGTTTGACCTAAGGAATTTATACCTAGGGTTAGAGGTTGTACTAGCATGGAGTGGTAGAACTAGTACAGGCAAGTCATGAGAAGTTAGGTGAGGTAGGATAGGAAGTGGACTAGTCATCCCTTCTAGTTGGGTTATAGGCCTAACTATGGTGGCAATGTTTGACTGCCTCTCAGGGATAGATGTGAAAAGAAGAAAACGTTAATGAACACTCTTATAGCATGATCTAGATACACTATTCCATATCAATAAAGCATTCTTTTCTTCCTCTTTCTACATTTTTCCTATTATTTCCTTTATACATAATGTCAAATATCACATGTATTTTGCATTTGGTATATCTTCTTTGTACACATAATGTCTAGTATATCGTATATTTGACATTTTCCATGACATATAAGGATGGTATGTCATACTTGGGATATTTTGTTTTCATTCTAGCAACCAAAATTTCTAGGTCAAATAGTACTAAAAGTGGAATCTTGTATCAACACCTCATGACTATGTTGGCAAACATAGTTGAGGGTTTGCTTAGCATAGGTAGACAAAAATCTATGTTTTTCATAATTGAAACGAGTCAAACTACAATTAGCTTCAAGGTTTAAGTGTTCTAGCTCTAACATCAAGCTTTTTGGTTGTTTTGAGTGCTACTTTGATGGTCAAACACCTTGGAGTATGGACTATGCTAAGACTACACTAGCCAACATATTCACATGAAATCTAATCTTCCCATGATCAAAACAAGGTAAAATCACCCTATGCAGTGTCAATTAGGGTTTTAGGTGTCTTAAGTTAGGCTTTTCAAATGTCAACACATCAGTTTCATGAATTCTCAGTCATGACTATGTTGGGAGTACATTGTCCAGCATAGTCATGGCCTTCCTTAGGGTAGTCATGTGCAAAATCTAGCTTTTGATGGATTTCTATGGTTCATTGACATGTTTCTTAAGTTCTCAAGGTTATTGATGCTTCTGGCTAGGGTCCTAACTCAAGATGGCTAATTCTAAAGGCTATTAAGGATTTGAAATGATCATTTCCTACCATGACTACATTGGCTAGGATACTTTACCCAACTCTTATCATAGTTAGGATGGATCTAGTGTTTTCATGGTCAAAACAAAGTGAATTTACAATTTGGTAAGGCTAGACATGGTCATGGATTTTCAAGTTAGGTTTTGGGATATTTTGATTATCAAATCACCAATGAACCTTTGACCATGACTTGACTAAGAATTTGCTCACCAGTATAGTTCAAGCTTACTCTAGCATATTCACAATATGGAATCTGAATTTTGATATAATTCTATGATCGATTGACTAGGTTTTTCAGTTATAAGGCCACTAGAGTCAAAAACTATGGCTTTAGGCTTAAAAGTTTTAGTTTTGATAGTCGATTTGAAGTCATAATGGTCAAACACCACTAGACTATGTTGGCTAGCATGGTCACAGTGTGGATGTGGGATGTATGATGAGTCTTGGATATTTCTAACTAAGATTGTAGGGTTTAGAGATCTTTGGAGTCATTGGTAGGGTTTTGGAGCTAGTCTGGTGTTTTCAGAAGCCAATTTAACAAGTTGGAATTTCATTTTGGTGTTTTGGGAGTGTGACTATGCTGGGACTACATTAGCTAGTGTAGTCACAAGCTTTCTCAACATAGCCACACAATCAAAATGGAATTTGGCTTGTTTATACTTCATAGTTTATCAATGCATGATTGCCTAAGGTCCTAGAGTGAAGTTAATGTCAAAATGTGTCAATTTGAAGGCCATTTTAGGTATTTAATGTTTATTTATTATCCAAATACTAGTTACTACACTAGCTAATGTAGTTGAGACTTGGCCTTAGCATAATCATGCAAAAAAATTGAATTTTCATAAATTTTAACATGTTTCATGTAATTCTTGAGCTATCAGATCTCCTAGCTAGGGTTTGGTATATGAAGTTATCATTCTAGAGTTAACTAGGATCTTGGTTAATATTTGGAAACCTCTTCCTACTAGCGACTATGCTTGCTAGTGTAGTCAGGTTGCTTGTTAGCATAGTTGCCACAACTAATAGGTTTTGGAATGAGTTGCTACCTATGTTATTGTTTGGATTTCATCAATGTCAACACTTGGTTTTTCATTTTGGGAATAAGGTTTTATGGAATGGATGAATAGTTGGGAGGTTGGTTTTAGCAATAATTAGGATGTTGAAATTCATTTCAAGGCTTATGGATGTTTCAACCCTAGCGTAGTCACCCTAGGAAACTGGAAATCCAAGTGTATTAGGATTTCCATTATCATTCTTCCTAGAAATCTAGTGGCGCCCACCTTGAATTTAAATTTTTTGATGCATTAGGTTTCCACTCACCCAACATAGTCACACTCACCAATTGTAATCATTAAGTTCAATAAGACTTGAAAGAGTGTTTTGAAAAACCAGGGTTTTCCAAGGAGGTGCATAAGTTTGGAAGTGTGTTTCAAGAAATAATTTTACACAAATCATTCTTACCACTCTTAAGCTCTAGTGCATTGGATTAGAGCTTTGCACCTACTCTAGCACCTACAACCTTCATCTTCAGTGTAGTTGAGCTTTTTCTACCTAAGAGGCTAATGTAGTTGCTTCAAAAGGCTCAAGAACTCCAAAACATCAACTGCTTTTGCATTGGTTGCTACTATGTTGAAGAGGAGAGCTACCATAAAAAAGAACCATACTTTATAAGAGGCTAATGCTACTACCTAGAGCCTCTTCAATTTTCCATGCCTTATTATTATTAGGAGCTCCAACACCATGACTCCCAGGTACACAAGTTCTAACCCTTTCAAATGGAATTTTCCTTTGGAACCTAGGTGTTTTTGGTTATAGGGTTCTGTGTGTTTGTTATTTTTCAATTCTATAAAAATTCTAGTAATATCTAGGCCATTTCTATGGGTTTTTGGTATTTCTTGGATTGTGGGATTGGTGTTTGTGGAATGGAAAATTTATTTCTACTATTTTTGGACATTTTTAAGTGTTTTGGAGTGAAAAAGCAATGTCAATTTTTGATTTTTTTATTCAAACATTTCATATTTTTTTAGTTTTTATGGCATAGGATTGTAGTATTAAATTTAATAGTTGAGTAGATTTTTGAACTACTGATGCTGACTTACAGTTAATTCATTATAAACTTTTCTATAAAGCAATGTAGAATGGGTTTTTAGTTTTGGCCAGTTTTTACGTAGTAATTTCATGTTGTTGCACTTCAAAACAATTAAGAATTTTTTTGTTTTCTTTATGAGGGTTTGTATTTTGTTATTTAAGAATTTTGATGACTATAGAATCCTCAAATTTGGATGTATAGTTAATTCTTGGTGAATTGTTTTCTAAGCTTGTGCAAAATGGGATTTTTTCCTATGATGACCAAGTTCATATCATTTTGGCAACATTTTCTACAAAAAAATATAAGAATTTTTATGGTTTCAAGTTTTAGGTGGTTAGCCTATGGTCTAACAATGACTATGAAATCACTAAATTTGGTTATGTGGTTGATTTTTAATGAATGTTTTAGTGACCTAATGTCAAAATGTTATTTTATGGTTCTTATGTTTTACACATATGAAGAAGGGCAATTTTGACACCTTAGAAAAATTTTCCATCCAATGTCCCAGGGTATTGAGGCTACTATAAGGTGTTAGGAATGGTTTGGATGTTGTTGTATCCAAGTTAAAAGTTTTTAAATATTTTTTATGGATTGTCTAATGTGGCTATTTTCTATAGTTTTGGTGTTGTTGTGAAGCTTATGATGGCATGTTGTTATGTTATTGATTGGTGTTTTAAATTTCTTTCTAAGCTTGAAACCCCATCGTAGTAAACCAATTTTATTGAATTTTTATGCTCAAATAATTTCCCAAATTAGAAAAAATTTTAGTTCTAATCTATCATTTTCATTTTGGTGTGAATTGTTTTGTATAGTTGCAATTTTGACCATGAAAATTGCAAAACTTGTTGTCTATATAGGCCATATTGATGTTGATGTTGGTGTTTATTTTTATGCTTAAAGGTTCATGAAGTTGTTTATATGTTGGTTTTTAGTTGTAAACAATCATTTTGATTTTTATCATATTTTAACTAGGCCTCCTAGCATTTTTACTATGGCTAATTTCAGCATTAACTATACGATGCTTAGTAAAATTGTGCAAACTTGGTTTTTGGATTGTTGTAGTTGGTACAAGCTAGTTCTCATGCTTTTTTACTTTTCTACATAAAAAATTTTCATACTTTTATGCATATCTTAGCATGAAAACTACCATTAGTTGTTATTAGGCCACTTGGTTGTACATGGTATTTAGTTGAAAGTCTAAGTGTTGAAACTATGGTTTGGTTGTTTGGAATGGAATGGGTAATGTTGACATTGATATTATAGTTTTTTTTGGCTATTTAAATTTTTTTTGTATTTTTATCACTATTTATGATCGTAATGGTTGTTATTGTGTATGTAGGGCCTTCCTAAAGACCATACTAGTGCTAATAGAGCTGGTGGGATTACTATGTTGCATCTGTACCCTAGGACCTAACACCCCACCTCCCACATAACTTTGAAGTATGGCTCCTTATGGTTTAGGCTTGGGGCACAAGAGTTCTTGGCATTCCTAGTATAGAACTTTAGCATGATGATATGGTCATACTTGTGAGCCCACATAGCTATTGTTATTATTGAGACCTTATTGCCTTAGTCATCTAGCTTAATCATCAAGTTTATAGAAGAAAATCTTGAGACAAATGCAAAGGGAAAGGTTCTTGATAACACTCATACAAGGAGAACTCGTAAGCTATCCAAGATTTCAGACATGTTGGAGTTCAACTTGTACAACACTAACTACACCTTACTAGTTGGACATCAGGCTCACAAAATGTTCCAGAACCGTCCTAGTATTATTTACCATGTGGAAAGGTAAGCAAGATTGCAAGTTTTAATTTTTGACTACTTTAGCTATTGGTTTTGATAGGCTATTTAGTTTTATCATTTTCTTGCTTGGATTGGTGCACTTGTAAGTATAGGGTCAATGACAAGGGGCTCATCAAGTAGGACCAGCTCCTACCCTTAGCCTAAACAACATTGAAGGTTTTCACCAAGAGTGCCATGGTGAGGCTTGCAGTGGTGGAGCAACTAAGAGGTGACCTAGGAAGGTACATCAAACATTACTTTAATGCCTACTAACATTGTGTAGCCAATGGCATAGTACATGGTTGGTGGGATAAATCAAATTTGGCCTTCATACCCATTGAAGGCTCCTTGTCACCCTCCTCCAATAACAAAGGTAACAATTATTTTTTGTTTTTATTTTGATTCTTTTATATCAATGTTTTCATGGCTGCATGATTGTAGGATACTTAGGATTTGGATGTCTAAATGGTTTTATTAGCTATATTTGGCTATAGATTCTGGTTTGATGTTGTTATACTTGATATATTGTTGTCTTTAAATGTTCATGTTTATGCTAAGTAGTCTATTGTTGTATCTTAGATGATGCCAGCTCCTCCACCATCACACTTGTTATTTCAAGGTACTTTGAGGAGACTTTGATCTTTAACTATGAAAATGTGAATTTGGCATAGTAGTGGTTGGCTAGTAGGATTCCTAGAAATGTTCAAGAAAACATTACCGATTCAAGTATGCTTGATCTATTCATGTCTCCTAGCACCATTGTGCCTACTCCTAAGATGGTGAATATTATTGACTCCTTTGACCAAGCAGTTAAAACATTCATAATGCAAGTTCATGATGTGCCTATTACCCTAGTCATTAATGAATCCACCTTTAGTGACCTCTTTGGTGTTCCTCATGAAGTCCTAAAGATGATCATTAAGGTAGGGAAAGAGGTGGAGCATTAGGAACAGGTGAAGGAGTGGTTGGGCACTCACCATGCTCACAAGGAGTTCCCTCCTAGCCAATTCAAGGTTGAGGAGCCTAAGAAGGCATATCTCTTATTCTACTTCTAATGGTTTCCCAAGCTACTCACATAAGGTAGGATCATGGGGGTGGAGTAGGCATGGACCATGAAGAAGGTCCTTATGGAGGGTACTTAATTCAACTAGATTGGTAACTTAGTCTTTGAGCTACATGGTGAAATCCTTAAACTTTACAACAACCTCTCCATAAAATTCCACATGCATTATTCATTCTTTATAGCATATTTGAGGAGGTTTGTGGAGTTCTTAGTGGTAAGGAAGGATGGAAAATGGGTGAGCCAAGATCCATCCCAACTCTTCAATCCATGGGTTAAACATGTTTATCCCACTATGCATGCTCAAAACTAGCTAGAGGATGTTTGGGAGTCATTTTTGGTTACCATTAAGGGACTTAGTGATAGGCATTATATCTTCCATAACAACATGGGGTTGAGATCCACATTAAGCATGGAGACATTGATCGGGCCAAGACATTGCAAGCTAAAGTTGAGGATTCAACTAGGTCTAAAGTGAAGAGGCCCATGGTTGAAGAAGAAGCATTAGTCATCAGAAATCCTTATCCAATAGGAGATTCACAGTGATCAATGCCATTATATTAACATACCACTAATTGTACATTTTCATGTGACAAAGCTTCATGAGAAATTCCACATGCTAATAAGTTTCTATTAGAATGCATTGTTGCATTACAAAAAGTGAACAAGAGGTTTGTTCAGGTAAATAGAGATCTTAAGGATCACAAGGAATTTGTGGATGCCCAAGTGACCAATAGAATTTCCTTGCAAACCAAAGAGATCAAGTGATCATGACATTAAAATGTCATTCATGGAAAGGTTACCCTTGATAGGGAGGTTGCTGAATAGAAGTTATAGATGGACTTGCTAATGCATAAGGCCAGGGAGTGGACGGACAACTATGCTTGGGTTCTCAAGTGGGGCCAAGAATAGAATGACCACAAGAAGAAGTATAAGGCTAAGCGTAAATCTTACCTTAAGTGATTGAAGGAGGAGTCCATTCAAAGATGCAAGTTAGAGCTATTCATATGGGGGATTTAAGATGAGTATGTCTTCAAACTCTTTGAAGGCATCCTAACTATTATTGTATCTCCATCTTCTCAAGTCATTACTACTTCTAGAGAGGTGACTAATAAGAAATTTTCATGGGAGCCATTGACATGGAGAGAAGTTGATGACAATAACACCCTAATAGGCATTAATCTCGAGGATGTGGACTAGGCCCACATGACCAAGGAATAGATCCTCCATCATTTGGAGGTTGGTCTTTAGAATCTCCAACTTGAAGATGTTGCTTCTAAGCCCTCCAAAGTTTATTTACTTTATTGGTTTTAGCATATTTTAGTTTAATTGTTTTAAGTTATAGTTTTGTTTCATACTTTGCTGATTATTGGTTAACTTGTATTTTGTTGTGACATAGGTACTAGGTAACATCGACAACCCCAATAGAGAAGGTGAAATTACTCCTTAGCCCTCTCTATTTACGACTTAGTACCATCCATGATTATTTATTTTGTTATATCATTGGTTATAGTTGATGATATTGTTTACATTGTGACGTACTAGCTAGTGTTAGCCATTGACATGTTGAGAGATAGTTTATGGTGTATACTTTCATGGTTATTATGTTGTAGACATTGGATATTTATTACTTTTTGAGATTTTAATTTGGTTCATATCCTTTAAAATTTTTAATGTTTCATATGTGCTTAATGTTCTATGTTTTTGTTTATCTCGTAGGCTATGTTGGTTAGCTTATGAAAAAAAATAATAGTGTAAACTAGCTTGGAACAATTATAAACATTTTGCTAGTTTTACGCCATGGAAAGCCATGTGATTTGTTAGTTTTAGGTCATGATGGGCCATGTGATATCTTTTTATTTTTCAATTTTATGCTAGACCAGGGCATGCATTTTTCAATTTTAGGTGGACCCACATTCTAAAAGAAAAATTTGCTATTAATTTTTATGTTTAAAAATTTTTATAGTATTTTCAAGTTTTAAATTTTTTGTGGTATCTTTACAGTTTATACTCTAAGATAAAACAAACATAAAAGTAAATTTTAAACAAGTGTAAACCTTAGGCTATGTGCAAGGTAAAGGTTAAAACAAAGTAAAACAAAGATACACACTACTATGCATATGAGAGAATAATGTAAACTAGGCTATGGAAGGTTATAGATAAAATGGGCTATGTGGTTATAAGTGCAAAGGAAAGTGAATCATGGGGATACATTAATTCCACAGGTTTTTCCTAATCTTTCATAGCTTAGAAAATGTGTATAGCCTACTTTGCATAATTTTGTACTCCACATTTCCTTCACTCACAATGTTGAAGAGCAGCTCTTTCCATGGTGCATCCATGGATCCATCATTATTTGTCTTGGCCTCTTCTAGCCTCTTGAGCTTCTTGACTTTGTGGTTGATAGTAGGATTTTACTCTTGAAAATCCACTTAGAACCCTTAATGTTAACATTGTTGAATACCAAGAGAACTATGCTATCACCATGGATGATAATTTTACCTCCCTTGTAAAGCAGGTGAATCTTTTAGTGGATTGGTGATGAAACCACTCATAGTTAAGATAACTAAGGCCTCCCTAATATAATTTTGAACCTTGGTATTTTATCCATCATCAAGAAATTGGCTACTATGGGGAATTATCCCCTTGTTATAAAGTTTAAAGAAATTGAGCCTTTTAAAGCAGTCCAAGATCCATTGAAGGATTTAAGCATGGTTGTTAAAGAATTTTTCATTTTTTTAGTTAGGCCTAGATGTTCCACAATGGTATAGGGTATTACATTTTTTGTAGCTCCATCATGAATGGCCACTCTATGCACCTTCTACTATCCTACCCTGATGGTTATGAAAAGGAATCCTTGGTTGTCTCACCATCTTGGGGATTGCTTTTGACTTCACTATTGTGAAACACTACCGTCATTAACCTCATTTCTTCCTTTAGTAATGGTGGTACCATTACTACATGGATGAACTCTTCATTAGCAAGGATATCCTCACTAACAAGAATAGAGATAAACATCTTGACTAATGGTTCATGATGTGTAGTGGAAGTCATCACAAGGTCATAAAAGCTAAGAGAAGTGTTCTTCTATTTTAGAAACTACTTGACTTATTCCATTGCATTAAGAGAGTCTTTATTGTTGGTTGTAGGCATCTCATTTTTATGGTCCTTTAGTTCCTCCATGTATTTCAAGTTGCAAACTTTATGCTTCAAATGTTATTTAACTTCTTTTCCTTTCCCTTGTGGCTCAATGCCCTCTCTTGATTTACTAGTTGATGAAAATTAAGCATTATAACTCATCGAAATAGATGGGATGGAAGTGAACTTCAGTGGCCCCACTTCCTTTGATGTGTTGGCCTTTTTTTTTATTCTTGTTCTTTAACTTTAGTGCAAGCTTCCTACATTGTTTTCTTATGGATTTCATGTTTTTGCTCATAGTTGTGAGAAGTTGTTATGTTGGCTACTACAAGAGGATGCTTATTGATCATAGAAGTTATTTTGGTTTTGGATTTCGAAGGAGGAGGCACCTTAATCACAAAAGGATTCTTTGGAGGCATAGGTGATGGAACCCTTACAAAAAAAGAGGACCTTCTGAGCTAGTTGAAGCTGAAGGACCCTTATTGTTATGAGGAGTACTCATATCACAAACAACTCCCACATAGGTCTAGAGTTGTTGGTTACATTGAATGCCACAATAATATATGGTCTATTGTTGACATTTAGTAGATCCTTATATAATTGCATAAATTAATTTTATGGTTTGACTAGGTTTAAAGCATCAAGGATCAATTCACCCCTATCTATCATCTTCCTAGTTCATCCTTTAGCACTAGGTAGAAGTCAATGTCATGACATGATAGTTGATGGTAGTGGAAAAATAGTCTAGTTTGAAATATTTAAATACCAAGGGTTCATCCTTGATTGCAAGAATGATATTTTTAGCTATCTTGCATAGCCTATCATGCTTTTGATAGCCATTCTTAGTCATTTTTTTGTATTGTATTCTCCCACTCTTCAACATTTGACATACAACTTATGATGGTTTTAGTGGTAACCTATTATACTTTGATTGGTCTTTACATTCAAAGTTAGGATTCATGATAGTTAATGCAAAGGCCTAAGACATCATAGATTTATTATTATAAATAGGGACCTCAGATCAATTGGTCTTAGGCCCCTATGTATTTTTCTTGTTATTGTCTTTGGCCATTGTCACCATGGTTGTGTTGTTCTATCGATCCCTCTACTTGTTTTTCTATGCAAGTTGGTCCTTAAATGCTATGTAGGTAGGATCATGACTAGCCTCAACCACGTCCTCTATGTTTTTCATTTGTGAAAATGCTTGGCTAAGTGATCATGGATCGAGGTAATATAGGTTTTATTTAATGAACTTATTAATTACCCCCTTGAAGATAGCGAGAAGGTGTGTTTCCACTATAGGTTTTGGAATCTTGTTTAGGAGAATATTCCATCATTGTATGAATTTCTGCATGGGCTCAAGGAGTCCCTACTTGACCTTCATTAGTTGGTGAAGGATGGTGTTGGATTTTAAGTTCTACTTGAAATGGTTAGCAAATTGTGAAATTAATTCTTTGAGATAGGATATAGATCCTATTGGTAGTGCACAATACTAGTTCAAGGCTTTTATGATTAGAGACAGAGAAAAAATTCTCATGATGGTATGTAGCTAGGGTTGTAGTAATGGGCATTTAGAATGGAAGATTATGGGATGGACATTCAAGTTACCTTCACTATTGTACTTGGTGAATTGTGAAATGAAGATGCCTAACAAAAGAGTTATTAGCATGATAGCAAGACTAATGGGATCATCTTTGTAGAAGTCCATCATCTTCACTATCTATCTTATGAAAGATTTAAGCTTCCATAGTTCTTCAATCAAGGTCTGGATCATCTAGAATGCTTGAGCCAATCGTTAAGGCATTCTAGTAGGCTAAGGTGCTTGTACGAATGGTTGTAACATCAACTAAGAGGCCTATGGTCTCATGATGACTTGTGGTATGGATGGGAGAGGCTAGGTTGTGGTGGTCACAAGTGAGCTAAACAAGGAGAAGTATGTTTATGCTGGAACTTGAGACACAAAGGGGACAAAAAATATTTGTGTTCTTTGGATTGCTTGTGATCCTATCATGGGGCCTACTAGTATAGAAAAAGGATAGGTAGTGGTGAAAAACACCAATGAATACCATATATGGTATGGCTGCATGGGAAAGGGCATGGATGAAAATAGGAAGATTGTTTGAGGCATAGACTATGCTTGATGGATCACTATAATAGGGACTAGACCAAACATGGTTAGGTATTAAGGTAGTGATGGTTGAGATACATATCCTACGAAAGAGAAAAGTGAGACTATAGTGATCATGATGGTTTGAAGGGCTAATTGTTGGAATAGGATGTCTATGAAGGCTTTTGGTTTGAGCTCTATCTTGAATTCATCATGTTTTTTGTGTTGGCTTTTCAAGATCAATTTCCCATCTTTCTCATCCATTTAATTGATCAGGAGATTATGTGGCTATGAACATCATTTAGGTGTATTTTATCATAGGGAGAGGATATGTATTCTTTTCCATTATGATGGATTAACTTGTACTCATGCTTGGCTTTCACCTTAATTTGAGGAAGGCTTAATCTAGCTTGGATTTCTACACAAATATTGTTGTAGTGCTCTACATGGAGCACAGAAAATTTTTTGTTTTTTCCTCATAGCCTAAGAAATTGTCTATACTTGGCTATAGTAGGGTCTCTAGGATTGTAGATCCTTACTCCATCTTGTCTAGATGTTATTTTGGCCATGTTGATGGGTAAAATAGTGGACTTACCAAAAGACATTATCAAAAATGTTGATTTTAACATTTTACTATTTTTTGTAAAAGTTTTCATGAGTTGGGATTGCCCAACATTGTAGTTGACTATAAATTGAAAGTAAAGTTGAAAGTGTTACTATAGTGTAAATGGTGCACACCACCTTTGGAAAGGTTGTGTTGAGGTTTTGCAGTTGGTAATACCAAATATATTGGTTTTTCAAGTGTGTCTACACTAGAGGGTATGCAGTAGAACATACTATTTTCTAGCCAACTACACTATAGTAGTTGGTGGGAAATGGGTTTTCTCTTGGAAAACCCAAACTAAAAAATTTTAAGCCAACGAGTGTATGTTGATTTTAGAAAATGGAATGTGCAAAATTTTTGATTTTCCAAAAGACTACAGTAGATTCCTAGTGATGGCTATGTTGGCTTTGTGGATACAAAATTCTATAATAAATATATTGGATTTTAAATGGCCTAAGATAGATTTTAGGTGTCTAGTGCAGGTTTCAAAAAAGGTAAAAATTATAGGTATTTTTATTGACTACACTAGGTTTCATAGAATCTAGAAACTACTATGAAATTGCAATGAAAATCTAAATCCCCTACCAGAACTACCTTGGGTATTGTGAGTAGGAACTACGATGCCAATGTTGGGTTTTGGCTATAAAAAATTTGCAGTTTCAATGTTTGGAAGGCAAAAAACCTAGTTTTGAAAAATGGCTGAAAATGTTTCACAGAAGGTTTGCACAAGTTTCAAAAATATTGAAAACAATTTTTGGATAGGAATTTACATAGAGGCCCTCCTTCTAATGCTATAAACCTATTTCAATTGGAAAATTAAGTCATTGAAAAACTAAAGATCCCAAGATGTGATAGTTTTAACCATGAATCCCAAGGGCCTCTAAAAACAAGATTCAAGGTACACTAGATGGTCTTATTGATCACCCAGGAACTTACAAAGTGTAAAATGAAAATGAAAATAGAAATATAATAATATATTAAAATAGAAAAAACTTATCATAGAATTAATCTTAAAAATAAATCTATACTACAACTAAAGTGAAACTTTATTAAATAAAATTATCAAGTTCAAGAAGTATAGTTGTGTTCTTATAGCACAAGAAGCTAGTTGGAATGAAGGTTGAAGCCTATTGGAGATGGTAGGGTGTGTTTTCTAGTTGATCTCCATAGGCCAAGTACCTCCCAATTTTAATTCCTTGCAACTCCTTGTTTGTTTTTATTTTGGTTTGTAACTTTGGCTATGGATGGTGGGAATAGTGGTACAAGCTTTTGTTCCAATGATGTTCCACCAAGGATCTCTGATGCTAAGCATAGACACCAAATGGAATTCAAACTCTCAAGGTTGAAAAAGGTTATTTATTACTTGGTTATAAAAATATTAGAAGCTTGCTAAAAAATTTTTGGAACTTCTAAACATTGGGAACCTAAATATGGCATTCATGCTTGGATTTTATATCCTTTAGGTTGCTAATTTTATGCTACAAATTATTTTCATAATTGCTATTAAATGAGATTGGTTGCAAGTGTAATGGTTATAGTTTCTAGCATAGTTGACCATTTTTGGAAATTTTTTATGCAACCAAGCAACCAAAACCCATCCACATACTAAAAATAGTAAAAGAACTTTTGTGACTACACTATCCTTCACCTTGACTATACTAGCCTTGGATACTATGTTGGGTGTTGTTGAAATTGGCTAAAAACATGGTAACTACACTAGCTAAACTACACCTACTAGAGATCCATGTTGACTATGCTTACCATGGTAACACCACTAAAACGTTATCATTACCAAACTAGCCATTGCTGGGTAGATGAAAAACCAAACAATATGAATGTTGGTCTTGTAGCTACACTACATTGTATGGTGACTATGTTGGGTGTTGTTACTAGAATGTGAAAATGCAACACCATTTATGCTAGGTGATAGATAGCTTCAACATAGTTGAGACTATACCTCTACAAAAATCCATGAAAATGCCAAATTTGGTGGTCCCCTATGGACTATTTCATATGTTAAAACATTAGGGAAAATGGAGTACAAGGTTGTTTGTATGGTTGTTGTGTTTATAGGAGTAAGAGAAAACGACTTAAGGACTCACAAGAAAATTTAGGATTACAAGGGATCACAAGGACTCAAGGAAGCATGGACGAATATGAAGATTTCAAGAAAAATATGTCTATTTTTGTTGAGGATGATTTCTTGATCTTTTGGCATGTTTTGACGGGTTTTCAACTCATTTTGTTGAGTATAGGAGGTTATAAGATCTATGGGGACTTTTTTGGAGGAATTCATTGGCTCTCAACATCAAAACAAGTAGTTTCATTTTTGGCCCCTACAAAAGAGACGTCTCTCCAATACCAAAGATGTCTTTCCAGAAGGTAGCATAGGTGAAGACGTCCCTAGAAAATAGAAAATGTCTTTCATTAGATGAAGAAATTTTTCATCAAAACAAGATTTCTTCCTAGAGTTAAGGTTAATTACATAAAGACATATTTTACCAGATGAAGATGTCTTCCCAAAAAAGAGGCCAAATGCAAAAAGACATCTCAACCATGAAGAAGACGTCTTTCCAAAATAGACTCTAGATGTAGAAAGACATCTCAACCATGAAGAAGATGTCTTCCACAAATGTTAGATAGTCATTGCACAAGTTTCAAAATTAATTTGTGAACATAGTGACTATAAGAAGACTTCATTCTCATTGGGAAATGAGAAAGAAAAGTATACTATCAATTGTAATCATCTAGCAATCATTCTTGTTCTTTATTACATTATATTTTGTATTATTGTATGTGGTCAAAGTGTGTTGTGCTTCGTATTTAGTGTAGAAATTAGTTAACAAGTATTGCATCACCTAGCCAAGGCATACACCTTGTAGTGCACATCCATGGAAAATTTACTAGGATGGGACTTCATAGAAACAGAGTGCCAATGTCCTAAAATACACATGTTGGGATGGGAGGACACTTTGTATAAACCTATAGGAAAAGGAGGCAACAAGTGAGCCAATAGCACCAAGTGATAGGCTCACATCAAACTACCACCTAAAACAAAGACATCAACAAAAGAACATATGTTGGCCTAAGTCCTTGCCACTTGAGAGTTAACATTCATTGATAGAGCACCACAACATTAGCTGCATACTTCCTTTTGTATGATATACCTACAAAAGCTATATAGAACTTGTAAGAACACTATGTAGATACCTATGGGTTTGTGCTTCAAAGTATAAGAATCAATAAAATTAGTTTCATTCTCTCCTTGTAATTGTTATTCTCTCTTATTATTCTATAGGGTTGATATGCTTCTTGTTGGAAGTCATCTTGCTTGAGCTTGTTAGGATCATATGGGATTAAGTGTTGGTGTAACACCATAATACTCTAGAGTGAAGCTCAAGTTGTAAAGGTAGTGGGATCCTTGAAACCAAATTTTAATCTTGTCAAGACCATGTGGGGTTGAGTGGTTGGTGCAACATCACAAAACTCCATAGTGGAGCTTATAGATTATACAGGGCATGGTGTCCTTTAAACCATCTTTGAGCTTGTTGGGACCTTGTAGGGTTGAGAATTGTTCTAGAAATGAAAGTCTTCTTATTAGAGCTCAAGCTTTGTAAAGGTTATGATTTCCTCTAAATTAAATTTTGAAGGAACAAAGTTAGGAGGTGTGCTAGAAATCTACCCTCCAAGTGTGGACTACCCAAGTTGGGGAACCACATTAACATTGGTTGTTTTCTTTGTTTTTGGGAATTTTTTTTGGAGAACTTATCCATCCCTCCCTCCTTCTAAGTTCAACAATCCTCAAGTTGTATTAGAGCTTGGTACTCTTGTACTCGACATCAATCTTTAAGAGTGAACATGGAAGGGGCAATCAACATCAGACACATCTAGATAAAGAGACAAATGTGCTTCATCAATTGGTGTGCTTAATTCATATATTGCATTTGCTATAAAGGTAAGTCTCTCATTTCCTTCTTTACATTAATAAATAAACAAGACTATGATTATAAAGTTGATAGCACGTATGATTATCTAAATGATGTTTCCTTTGAAGAAAGGTATGGAATATTTTTCCATGTAGTTCTTTATTTCCAAAATTTGTGCATTGATATAAAATATTATTTATATGATAAGAAAATAAAAAAATAAAGTTCTTAATGATGAATGTTTTTATCCCAAGAAAGAGAACTTAAATCTTAAGGCTAAGATTAAAAAAATAACCAATGTAATTGAGCATATGAGTAAGAGCTTCAATTAATAAAAACCAAATCAATTTAAAGGTAAGGAAAGAGGTAAAAATTTTTGAAGTTCTAATTTTGATTCATCTTCAATAGAATGCTAGATATGTGGTGGAAGAGGCCATGTGACCTTTGAATGTTGTAGTAATGATAGGTTATAGCGAAAGGATAAAGATGATAAAGTGATGAGAAAGACCAACTTCTACTCAAGTTGGGATGATGGAGACCAAAGTAAATAAGAGGTGATGGATGATGCAAAGGATTCACACCTAATCTATATGGCTCTCACAGATGATGATGGTAACACTTCAAATGATGAACTTAATAAGGATGAGAGGTTTGATTTATTGTGTAATGAACTTTCAAAATATTTGCACAAATTTGAATAAGGAAGTAAAAATAAAAGATTGAGAAATTTCTTTATTGAATACAACAATTTTAGATCTTACTAAGAACATCTTAGAGCTTAGGGATGATAATAAAGAACTAACCAAGTAATATGAGAAAATGAAAGAAGAGCTTGTAGATGTAAATCTTGTGAATGAAAGGCTGGTTAAAGAGAAAGGATTCCTTTAAATGGTTCCTAGAAAAGGAAGTGGTCTTGGATGCTATTTCCAAGTAGAAGAACCTACACAACCTTCATCCCATCTACAGGAATCTCCAAGGAGTAAGGGTACTACGTCAAAAGAAGCTCTTATCCATCAAAAACTCCTCAAATGTTTGATCATTATAATCACTTTTTCTACAAAAGGAGGATTAGATATTATTATAATAAGTTTGGGCACAACCAATAGGAGTCCAATTTAAAGTTGTATCATATGATTACATGGTCATATCACAAGACTCCTTGGTCTTATCAAAATGCATCGAGAAAGAAATTTCTGCAAGGAAAAAAAGATTGGATAAATCAAAATAATGAAGAATCAAGAAAAGTTTGGAGAATCAAGCAGAAGGAACCTGAAAATGAGAACACACTATCTAGCCAATTTATGAAAGGAAGCCAAGTCTTGAAAATTAAAGAAGTTTGTGCAAGAAGAGAAACCTCGAAAGAGAAATCTTATTCTCTAGCACTCTAAGCACCTTAATTCTCAATTGCAAGTAAGGTAAATTTTTATTTCCTTTCTTGATAAATATCATGTTAGTATTTAATTTAGAAAGAATAAATTATGTTCATGTGTGCTTTCTTCATTTCAAGCTATGGGATGTTAGCTTTAGTATTCTACATATGTTAAGATAATTGCTTACAATGGAACATATTTGATATTGTTATAATATTTTAAATTATGGTATATTTTGTGTATGTATAAGCATGATGTGATTAATCTTATAATCGAATGAAAGTTTGTGGTACTTATGAACTTTTAAAAGCTTTTATTGAAAAATCATCTTTTGATATATTAGTTTCAAGTGATTTAAAATCCTTATATAAATTTCATGAACTGATAAGCCTTTTCCCTTGAGATATGGATTTGTTCTAAAATCATAAAGTGAAATTTCCTTTGGAAGATTTTTTCTTTATGATAATTGATGAAATTAAATTAGTTCCTTCTATGCTATTCATGAATCTTCTGAGAAATGTATCATTGAAAAAGGAATCATTATGAAGTGCTATTAATAGAAGACTTTAGTCTTCATACTTGATCTTAAAACTAATTTGTAGGGATAGTACTTTGATGAGAAAATAATAAGTTTATCCAAAAGAATATGAAGGGAGAATTCAAATCTTCACATATGCAAGGAAGCTTGTACCTAATCCAAGAGGCCACCAGTGTAGGGGAAGTCTTCTTAGGTTTTTACCAAAAGACACTTAAGCAGTAAAACTTCTTATTTCAACTTACCCTTAGTAAAAATTCAGTAAGGAAGAGCATATTCATTTGGTAATGTTATAAAGGAGGATATTTATTAACTCCTTATCTAAATATGAACTTTTATGGTGAAATCTACTAATGTTTATATGTTATATAAACTTACTTGTAAGCTCTATTTATTGTCTAGCCTTTTGTATGTTGAGAATATATCTTTTAAAGTACCTAAGGCCCTTATTGCAAATATGAATTGAGATGTACTAGAAAAGGTGTTGTACTAGAATAGGTGTTCATGATACCTTTTGGTAAGATATGAGGTATATTCATATGCTATTTTTCTTACCTTTAACATAATTATCATATATTAGTTTATGAATTTTCTTTTGGATAAAAAGTTGACTAGTTGTTTTTGATCTTTTGATATATTTAGCATGATTAGATGTGTTGCTTTGTCTTAAAAGTTAAATATGCATGTTTTAAAATATATTTCCATGAACTTACTATCAAATTGTTGATATTTTCAAAAGAATGTTGGATGATTATAGAATCATGGTAGATATGTTACTAAAAGGCTTAGATCAGTTGTGGTTCTTGTTGTGAATAGATGAAGGACTACCCTTGATAAAAACTTATTTTACTTCATCAACCCTATGAAATTAATGAGATGTGTACTCTTTAATTGGTTCTCTTAAAAAATGGTTTTATGTCATGAACATCTATATCATGAAACATTTTTGTAGGTTCTTAGATGCTTTTGGGTGTTATCCATTTAGGGGGAGAGATTTTTGTGATAATGGTTATGCTCATTATGTAATGGCTTTCCATAACTATTTTTTTTTTGTTCTAAAATGATGTGTTTTTAAGATATAGGTTTATATGCATCTTCTTAATTTTTGGACATTACCAAAAAGGGGATATTGTGGACATTTTTCTATGTCAAAATGTTGAGGAAAATGGAGTACAAGGATTTTTATGTGGTTGTATTTACAAGGGCAAGAGAAAAGGACTTAAGGACTCACAAGTAAATTCAATATCACAAGGACTAAAGGGAGCATGGAAGATTACAAATATTTTAACAAAAATGTGTCTATTTTTGTTGAAGATTCTTTCTAAATGTTTTTGCATGTTTTTTGGGGGGGTTTTGGCTCATTTAGATGATTCTAGGAGGTTATAAGCTCTATGGGAATTTATTTGGAGGTATCTAGAGGCTCCCAACATCAAAAAGAGTAGTCGTATTTTTGGTCCCTACGAAAGAGACATCATTCCCATACCAAAGACACCTTTCTAGAAGGCAACATAGGTGAAGAAATCTCTACAAAATAGTAGACATATTTCATAAAAAAAATGTCTGTTACTAGACCAAGATATCTTCCTAGAGTTGAGGCTAGTTATACAAAGATGTCTTTCACCAGATGAAGAAATCTTTCCAAAGTAGAGGCTAGATGTAGAAAGATGTCTTAGCCACAAAGGAGACATATTCCATGACCATTAGATAGCCGTTACAAAAGTTATGAAATGAATTTGAAAACATAATGGCTATAAGAAGACTTCATTCTCATTGGGAAATAAGATTGAAAAGTATACTTTTAATTGTAATCATCTAGCAATCATTGTAATCATTATTCTTCTTCATTGTATTATTTTTTGTATTATTGTAAGTGGTCAAAGTGTGTCATGCTTCAAAGAACAATGATCAGGAAAATTAGTTGCATCCTCTCCTTTTAATTGTTATTCTCTCTTGTTATCCTATGGGGTTAATGTGCTTCTTATAGGAAGGCATCTTACTTCATCTTGATGGAATCCTATGGGATTGAGTGTTGGTGTAGTGTCATAATACTCTAGAGTAGATCTCTAGTTGTAAAGGTAGTGAGATCCTTAAAACCACATTCTAAACATGTCAAGACCTTGTGGGGTTGAGTGGTTAATGTAGTGTCACAACACTCCAATGTGGAGCTTGAAGATTTTATAGGGTGTGGTGCCCTCCAAACTATCTTTGATCTTGTTGGAACCTTGTGGGCTGGAGAGTTGTCATAGCAACAAAACTCTCCTTAGTAGAGCTCAAACATTGTAAAGGTTGTGGTTCCTTCTAAACCATATTTTTGAAGGAAGAAAGTTTAGAGGTTTGCAAGCAATCTACCCTCTAAGTGTGGACTACCAAAGTTGAGAAACCATGTTAAAATTAGTTATGTTCTTTATGTTAAAGGACTTTTGTGCTGAAGAACTTACTCATCCCTCCCCCTCCTCCCCCCCCCTCCGCCACTACCCCCCCTCCACACTCACTTCTAAGTTCAATGATCCTTATCCCCAAGGTACTTTAAGCCTTTCCAAGCCCACATATAGACATAATGGAACTTTTCCACTTGAAAAGTAAGGTAGTAATAGCTTCTAAGGTATTTTTTAGACCCACCAAGCTAAAGTATGCAAGATTGTAGCTCATGAACTACTAATCTTACATTTGCAATGAAATCTTGCCTCAAGTCAACTGGTGAAGGCTACAAGTTGTAACATGTGTTCTCTAAGTGGTGATTCAGTCAAAATTATCATAAAATAAAGAAAAGAATGCATTTATTATGTTTTTTATAAATAAAAATATAATTTTCAATGTTGCATGATGTTGTAGTGGATCAAAAACTTAGAAGCGGGGTTGAGTAAGTTTTCTAACTAAAATCAATGTAGCCATAAAATTAGACTCAACTTTTTAAGTTTTTTCCCAACATGGATAGCCCACACTTGGAGGGTAGATTCCTTACACACATCTAGACTTTGATGCTTCAAAAAATATGGTTTGCAAGACACCACAACCTTTACAAGATTTGACCTCTCTTATAGAGAGTTTCAGTACTATGAAACCTCTCAACTCCATAAGGTCCCAACATGCTCAAAATATGGTTTAAAGGATCCTACAACCTTTATAAATTTCATCTTTACTCCAGAGTGTCTTTTAATAGCAAAACTAGTTAACCTTGTAAGGTCTAAATAAGCTCAACAAATATGTCCTTCAACAAGAAGCACATCAACCCCATAAGGCTACAAGAAAAAAATAAAAAGAATAAGGAAAAAGTAAAATTAAATTTACAAAGTCCTTATGATGAGGCTTACAACTTACACAATATACAAAAGATTAATTAATGAAGAACAACCACATAATCACTTAAGTAGCCTTGGATAATTTTACTATGGAAAGTACCTATATAATTCCCAAGATTTTCACTTTATCTTATAGCCTCAAATTTTATGCAACAGCTATCAAATGGCTAGCATAAACATTTACTTTGAAGTTTAGACATCTCAATGAGAATTCTCCTAATGCAAGAGAGACATCTACTAGAAAGTGTAGACAACTATAGATAGATGTCTATTCTCAAAGGTAGACATTTATTATTTTTTCTAGACATCTACTTTTTAGAAGCAATTCAAAATATGAAGCATTTCTTTGATCCTTGGGCTTCTTAGTAGTCCTTGAAACATCTTCATTTGGCTTGTAGACTTTATTTCCATCCATGCTTTCATTTAGTTTGCTTAGTCTTCATTTTGACATCGCATCATGGATCTCATTTCTAAAGTCTTAGATCTTCACGTGATGTTGATGAGTGGCAAGGTACCCCTACACTCAACCATAAAAATATGAGTGTAGCACACGCAATCTGGTCAAACTCCATAGACTAAGTGCCTACACGCCTCATGGAACACTTAATGTTAATCATTCATTGTCTTTCCAGACTTACTTGTAGTTGTCATGGTTGTATGGTTAAGTAAGTCTGAGGTATGTGATTTTTATGTCTTTTATGTTTTATCTCCTATGCTAGTGAGCTGAAGGGTGAAGAGACTAATTGAATAACTTTAACTAACTAACTAAGTGTTAATTAACATGGCATCAGCATCTGTTCCCACTTACCATTCACACCATAAACCAATGCAACCTTGCTTACCAAATGCTAGTCTTTGCTGGGATCACCAAGCGTAACGCACGTGCTTGAAGCAGTCGTACTGAGGCACTTAACTAGGAGAGAAGGGTTGAGAGAGATTTAATTAACTAATAAAGAATTTAAAGGATAAAAAATAAATAACAATAAATAAAGTCCTATTTAGCCTAATCCATGCATTGCAAGGTTTATCCAAGAAGTTCATCTTTATTACTGTACACAAACTTGTGTTTAGGTATAATATTTGCTCAAATAAAGATCTGTTCACTTTGGAGTTCCTACTGCGGGCACATGGAAATTATTCTATCTTTGGAGACGTAAAACTACTAGAGTTTTTCTACGGTCTAGGCATGGAATGAGAAACAAGGGAGAGCCACCTCTTATTTATAGAGTTGGCAGTGCACCGCAATATCGCGGTCCATGTGATATCCCGTCCCATCATACCCCCATGAGTAAATGAAAACACATCCTTGAGTTTCTTACAATAATATCAAGAAGGTATGGGATTATTGAATCAAATGGAACTAATGGGATGATATGTGAATGGACCATCATTATAAGACAAGACAAAATTGGTGTTTATGACAACAAGAGCAAACACCTTATACATTGACATCAGGCCTCATTTGGCAGCTGAGAGAGAAGAGAGAAGAGCAAAGGAGTTTGTTGCTGCCAATGCCAAGATTTCACCTTTTGTTGTCCATCTGTAAGCGTGCCATCAATCTTGCTCCTTGCATAGCTACTTTAGCACCAATCCATTGCAAGTGTTCCCTCCAGATCCAATCCGTTGTTGCATGATTGCCATCTACACACACAACATAGTCTTATATTAGCAAGGGTAAATAAATTTCATGTAATTGATACCTTGCCTCAGTAAAAGGTCCATTGCCTAGGTTGTGGTATGGCTAATATAGATCTAGAGATATATTAATCATGACTATTGAAGGTGTAGGGGTTAGGAGAAAATCAAAAAAATTGGACCAGGATCCCCATGACTAAGAGTGAACCTTCGGTAGCGATAGCATGGGGAAGGAAAAAGAAAAAGAAAGATGGAGAAAAAGAGATAGCTATAATGTAGATGAAGTGGATGTCCAAATGGAAATGAACAAAATAAAGTGGATTGCAAAAATGTTAAGGGAAAGAATTTAACTGGTGCACCAAATAGGAATGTCAGTGGGTCCGCCCCAAAGCAGGCTCATGCCCTTAATGCCTTGACAAACCCACATTCAAAGAGTCTATAGGCACTGGGAATGTCATTCGGAATAAGAGTTAAAGTATTAATAGTAAGAATTTACCAAAAAGAAAACGATCCATCCACCAAGATATACACTAATGATACAACTAGCAATGAGGTGAACAATGGAGAGAATAGAATGGAATGGAGTCTCAAGAACAAGGTGGTGTATAGCCCCTTGTGTGTTTCATGATTAATGTGACTTGGTAAATCTCATTTCAACTCTAGCCTCAAACTAACCACATCTAGTGACTTCACATTAATGCATTCGGCCAACCCATCCACTCGAAGTAACAAGAATGCCTTCACCCAAGAGCCACTACCATTCCGACGAAACGAAGGAGGAGAGAATGGAAAGCGAGGAGGGCCTTAGTTAGAGGAAATATTTTTATTTTAGTTCCATAACTAGTGCTTATAGCCCAAGGGATTATTTTGTCTAAGGGGTGTGCTTTGAATTCTTACTTTGTTGTTGTTTTTTTTTTTGTTTTTATGTGTTTATGTGTGAGAACCACACCATGCAAGACTTTGTTATTTTTATTAGCTTAGCTTCCCGATAATTGGATAACGTCGAAACGGTAAGAAAACTCAAGAAGAAAATAGTCAAGCACCCAAGAGAATGATCAACACAAATGCACCAATTTCCCTTGAAGTCACACTATTTTCAATCCTTGAGTCCTTCCTTAGTTTGATAAGTGCCCAGTCACCGATTCGTTAGAGTTATTATTATTGAGAAGGGGACTATATAGTTCCAAGCCAAGAGAGACCATAGAAAATTTTGGATGTGTGGATGAAGTGGACTCATTGCCTATCATATCAAAAGAAACATACCTTAGTATCAACATCATAACTTAAAGGTAAAATCCCAACATTAGCAATCAAATAGAAAAATAGTTCATACCATCATGAAGAACACTTATTGGGTGACAAACTTACAAGATGGATAAAACAACACATACACTCATACATAAAGAAATAAAAAAGAATAACGATGTTGTAAATAAAAAGCAAGAAAAGTTAAAGAAATTTGTAAAACAAAAATGTGTAAAAAAAATGTGTAAAACAAAAATTTATAAAACAAAAATGTGTAAAAAAAAATGTGTAAAACAAAGACATGCAAAATAAAAATATGTAAAAAAAATGTGTAAAAAAAAAACTAAAAAGAACTGAGGGCCCCTAATGATCAGCATAGGTGGCCATCTCCCCGATCATTGAATGGAAAGGGAGAGATCTGAAATAATGAGTGTCTATTTGAATTTTTCAAAAGTGTCCAACTTCTCATGATTAATGTTCTTAGATTAAGGGATGGAAGTCGGCAACGCTCATACTCCAATGTATCTATGCCTTCGTTGTTAGCGTGAGTTGTTCCCCTAGTTTTTTCCATGCATGTTGGTCGGTTGCTCTTTCGATTAGCTGTCAACCATGGGGTGTCCACTACTTGTGTGGTTGCTACATACATGCACCGTTGTATTTGTGTTTCTAGGGCACATCAGTTACATGGAAGAGATGCTAAGCATTCCTCCATGTCATCACCCTCTGAGTCACTATATGTGATGCATGAAACTTTCTTCTTCTCGATATTTCCATAAATGTTCACCTTAGATATTTCCAAGGAAAGATCGTGGATCCCTAGTTATGCATCTATTATACTCATCCATGGCCTTCCCATTATAATTGGGAAGCCCCTATTATTACTATTGACTTCTATCACTAGGAAGTCAGCTGGGTATGACCAACCACACATAGTGGTAATGATGTCCTACACCAATCCCAAGGGAATGGTGATGGACTGGTCAACCAACTCAAGTTGAATATTGCTCTTCTTAAGTTGGGGCAGGTTCCAGGCTTGATACATTTCTCATGAGATTAAGTTGAATCTGGAACCTGAGTTAAGAAGAGCCTTATGTGGTTCATTCCTGGTGACCTGTAGATAGATTAAGGGGCTTCCAGGATCAGAGAGTTTACTAGGAAGGTGGCCTACATTAATCCAATCAGTAATGGTATGTGTTAACAAGACCGTATGTGTTAAGCTCTATTGTTGGACTGAAGGGAGCCTCAAAGCCTTATTTGTTGGAGGAGTGTGCACAAACTCAACTTCTTCTTATTGTGAGAGCTTATCTAGGATTTTGGTTCTAAAGAAGGGTCTTCTCTTCTTGCGGTTGTCAGAACCAACAGCAGGTTGAATGTTTATAGCTCTCGTAGCATTATGTTGCTACAGTTGAGTGGGGAGTTCCCCTTGCATTGTTGGAGCTAGTGGTAGTGGAACTACTGATGTAAGAGTGGTGGATGGATTCTAAGGATGGTAGGTATGTGGAGTGTCTCTCAGAGGAGAATGAGTCCTTCTAAAACACTCTCGAACTTAGTAGTGATGTTGGGGAGTTGTGTGACCTATAGAGTCACTTAGAGAAACCGGCTGCTACACGTAATCACCATAATGATCAGGTTGCTAGTAAGGGTATTGTTACCTAGGCAGTGGCATCCCCCATGACTGTGGGTGTTGCCACTGCTAATTCTTCCTAATGGGTTGTGGTGGAGTTCCACTTGGATAGAATGTTAATGGTTGGTGGAACTACCTTGGGTTACCTTGGGGATAAGGTAACCTTTGGGGTGTTTGCCTTCTGTTAAGTCTCGTGTTAAGTGCATACACCTCGGATGCTTGTAGGTGTGAGATGATTGGACAACATCCCTTAGGATGATCCTATTGGTAGATCTCACATCCACCATAATTTTTCTGTGTTACAATCCACAACCTCATCGAGGATAGTAGTTTTTTCCTTACCCTTTTTATGTGCACGGCCTGAATCTCTCTACTTTTTCTTATTTTTGTCACTACTTCATTCCTCCTTAGACTCCTCTATGATTTTCAAGATAGTTTCAAGTCTAGAGTCTAAGGAATCCCACAATTGATCCACCTTAGCCGACACTTCGGTTGTTAACTTCTGGAGCGACAAGGATTTTCTGTTCACCACCTCTTCGAGTGGTGAGTCATCCTCCTCATCACAAAATTTCACTCCCTTCTTCCGAAGGGAAGGATCACAATTATATTCTTCTGCACTTTCTCTTTTCTGTAGCTCCCCTTCATCTTTGGCTACTTGCTCCAAAAATCGATGAATTTCATGGGATCTAAGCTCAGATAATCTCCCTTGGGCATAAGTCCCAAGGGTTCTCCTAGTCTCATGTCTTAGCCAATCTATGAGGTGGCAGAGTTGATCCCATTGTGAGTAACTATGGGCCTAAGCAACAATGTAGCAATGCGTAATATTGGCCCATGGCAGCATCCAAGGCTTCGTGATTACCCTGTNATGGTGAGGATAGAGGTAGGCAAAATGAGAGACCTCAATGAGAGAGTCGAGAGTGAGGACAAGGGCATGAACAAAGGGAAAGTAGGGAACAATGTAGACATCATAGACATCATGAAAGATATGATCATTATGAGCCCCTACTTGTAGCCCAGAGTATGCTAGATATAATAGAGGCAGTTAGAATACCCACAAGGCATAAAAAAGATAGCTGGATTAAGTGCTCAGACATGAATAATATGCCATGCTTTGAAGAGGGATACAACACTGATCCACAAAACCATTTACAAGCATTCCCNTCATTGAGGTCTCTCATTTTGCCTACCTCTATCCTCACCATTATGCTCTTGGTGGTTGCACCTAGATGTGGAAGGAGAGGGTGAATGATATGATGAAGGGGAAGAAGAAGGAGAACCATCGCCATGACAATGCTTCTTACCTTCTCCTCAGCTGCTATAGCCCCAATCATGATGAAGATCCAAGTGCCTGTCCTTGTCATGTGTTATTGTTCCCTCAGTGAAAAATTGGTGTTCATGGGGATTAAAACCAGGGTTGTGTATCGTGGAGTGTAGGTTCTGATACCCCACCTCCTCACCATCATTAGGAAGGGGAACATTATTCGATGGAGAACCCGTTATAAGTGGTTCACCATCTCCGATTTTACTTATGACGTGCAGGACCCCTTTTCCCTTCAACAGTGTATGATGGCTCTCCTGTCGTGAGTCCCTTAAATGTTATGTTTTTGTGGGATGATAATCACTTGTGTTGAAATCGCCTACAACGTATTCAACATATAGCTGTGTCATGCCGATTTGTGCAAGAGCACAAAGGAACATGTTTGGCACTGACCGATCTGGGGGTAACAATATGTTACCTTGCAAGTCTCTCCATCGTAGCTTTTCTTCTTGATGGAGGATAAAGGTAAAATATGGTATATACTCATCATGATGAGTATATACTACCTGATGTTGTTGAGGAACTGGTGGATTTTGGTTATGTGTTTGATGTTGCTAATTTTTTTTAGTATAATCCCTAGGTGGTGAATTCCTTTTGTCAGAAGAAGACATTGTTATTTTATTCGGTGTGCTGATTAACTATTATATAATTTTTTTTTAATTAACCCTAAGGGTTTTTTTAAGCTCCCAACAATGTGGATAATTTCCTATGTTCTACTTAGCGCATAAACACTTACTCCCTAGAAACGGTGCCTATGATGAGTGGCGAGGTACCCCTACACTCAACCATATGAATATGAGCATAGCATGCATGATCCAGTCAAAATTTGAAGACTAAGTACCTACATGCCTCATGGAACACTTAAGGTTAATCATTCATTGTCCTCCAAGACTTACTTGTAGTTGTCACGATTGTATGGCTAGGTAAGTCCGAGGTATGTGATTTTTATGTCGTTTCGTAGTGAGGTGAAGGGTGAAGAGACTAATTGAATAACTTGAACTAACTAACTAAGCCTTAATTAACCTAGCATCAACATCTGTTTCCACTTACCATTCACACGCTAAACCAATGCAACCTTGGTTACCAAACGCTAGTCGTTGCTGGGATCACCAAGCGTAACGCACATGCTCGAAGCGGTTGTACTGAGGCACTTAACTAGGAGAGAAGGGTTGAGAGATATTTAATTAACTAATAAATAATTTAAAGGATAAATAATAATAAATAAAGTCCTATTTAGCCTAATTCATGCATTGTAAGGCTTATCCAAGAAGTTCTTCTTTATTGCCATACACAAACTTGTGTTCACATTCAATATTTTCTTGAATAAAGATCCGTTCACTTTGGAGTTTCTACTGCGGGCACATAGAAATTATTCTATCTCTGGAGAGGTAAAACTATGAGAATTTCACTATAGTCTAGGCCTAGAATGAGAAATAAGGGAGATCCACTTGTTATTTATAGACTTGGCAGTGCACCGTGATATTGCGTGCATGATATCACGGGGGAAGACGCAATATCACGGTCCATGCAATATTGCGTCCCATCAAATGTTCTTTTTCATGGTCCTACAAAATTATCATTACACACATACAATATAAATTCTCCATTTTCTTTAATATTTTAACATACCAAAAGGTTAATAATCATCCCTTTTTGGTGATGTCTAAAACATAAGAAAATGTGTTAGTATATCTTATGGTATAAATTAAATGATAAACATGAGAAGCATTTAATACTTATAAATTTTAATAGTAGTAGAGGGCATCATGAGAATAGAAATATAAAGGCTCAAGTTTAAGGTTTCAAATCACATGAATCCATAGGAAGGAAAAATGTGAAAAATTGATATCATCGTAAGGTATCCATGAACTATCCAAAGGCCAAACTTATCTTCATAATATATCATGCTACAAAAAACATATCATAGTTTTCCATATACATAAACATGATGTCCATAACATAAAAGATCAACAAAAATAGAAGCTACTCAACATAAAAAAAAATAACATACTATTGCTATCCATACAAATATGTAATCAATAACCATATACAAACATCCACAAATATGATCTCCATCCAAAAATGTTCTTTCCCTTTTTTGGACATCATCCAAAAGGAGGGACCATCAAAGAAACCTATTCACTGACCTCAGTATCATCATCAGAAGTAACTTCTACATGAGAGGGCTTGTATTTCTCCTCCACATCATCATCAGAGCTAGTGTAGACACTAATGCTAAATATGTGCTTCTCATAACCATCATTGAATGATGGAATGTGTACAATACCTCTTCAAGAACATAGCTTTACCCAAAACTGGGATGAAGTTGATGGATGAGATGAAGCTTGCTAAGAAGATGAGAAACCACCCTTCCTCTAATATGTGATAGGATCAACTGGTCTCCATTGAGATGAAGTCCCAAATATGCTCTCCATCGCTTGCTATTTGAATGTCTATGAAGCATCATCATGAGGGTGAGAATTGAGTCTAGGATACATAGGATAAGAAAACTCCCCTTCGACACATGCAAGTGATGCATCAAGCTCCTTAAAATCAAATGAAATTATCAAGTCATATGCTTGAGATGGTCCAGCAATTATTGAGTGCCTAGCTAGAGTAGGAAAATCCTCCTTACTATTTGATATGTAAGGAGTGGTGATCTCCTTGAACTACCACCCATTTGGAGGACAAGGTACTCTAGTTGCATCCATTCTCTTATAAAAGTAAGAGAGGTTCCTACCATTCATCCCAATAGTCTAAGAAAAGGCTTTAGCAGCTTCTTGAGAGTGGATCTCATTTGGTTTCTAGCAGATTTGGACCTTCTCAACTAAGGAGAGGCCCATACAAGTGATGTAAACTCCTTTTTCCTTGATTTCTAAGGCCTGGTTCTAGGTTTTGCAACTTCAGTATGGGTGGAGCTTATTTTTTCTAACTACTCACTAAGGCTCCTTTTACCTTTAAGTAAATTCATATTAGGAATGGAAAATTCTCTTTGAAAAATCAACAAACTGATGAGAAGAAGATTTCCATAGACTCTCTCCTTGATGAAGAGACCTAACATGCTTTTGCAAAGGATATGGCCCAGGACTAGTGGCTAACTAGTGAGAAGGTAATATAGAACAAAGGCTTCAGTTGGCAAAAAATATTTGGAACTTTCCCCTTTTAGAATAATATTATACAATACAATGAAAAAAACAGTGGAAGTATCTAAAGCCATATGACTTCTAAGAACTTTCCCACTATGCAAAGAAATTAAATGACTAAGCAAAGCATCACAAAATTCATTGTGAAAAATAGGGATTACACCATTCATGAAAATATTAGACATTGAATGGATCATAACCATATGAACATCAAAACAAGATATTCCAAGAATGGCATTGAAAACTTGTGGAGTAATCTAAATTAACATTCCCCTAATAGTGAATGTAAAGAAACCAACAGTAGCATTTGTATTTGTAATGTTACTATACAAATTTCTGATGAGGATTTCAAGAACATAAAAGTTTATGAAGATAAATGACATTCAATTCAACACTTGGAAAAATTCCATAAGTTCCTTATGATGTCATTGTTAAAAGTAAAGGAATCTCTTAGAAACTTTAGTAACAAAATAAGTTACCTCAAATCTATGTTGAGCTTCAATGGATCAAAATCAAGTATAAGTGTTTGGATTACTTGATGATGCATACTATAACTTCTTGCTCTTTCTAGAAGGATCCTTAGATGTTGAAATCTTTTTGTAAGCCATAAATCTTCAAGGAGATGCACAAATTGTTGTTGTTGTGAAATCCCTAGTTATCTACTCTTAGTTGTCTATGCTTGGATTTGGAAGAATGAGGAAAAATGAAGTGTTGGCTTTATATAATCATGACCATCAATAATTTTTTATGAAAATTTAAATGTATAACTTGAATAGTAGATGTCTATCCCACATCTATAGAAAACTTAGATAGATGACTATCTTCCTTTGTAGATATTTAATGATAGAAATTGCTAGGTAGATGTCTTAGCAAGAAATATTAAGGGGATAGCTACCATGAATTATAGTCTTATAGGAAATTTTAAATTAGATGAAAAATTACCTCTACTTACCTTGCTTGCTGATGGAGATGAAGATGTCTAAGGGGCTTGAGAATGAGGTTCTCCTTTGGAAGTTCCTTCTTTCATATAAATTTCTTCTATTTCTAATGTTTGCCTCCCTTTAAAAATTTTTTTTATGAAGGCTCTTTCACATTCTTCCTTTCATTTAATTATTTACACTTTTTTGTTCTCCTTTCCATTTTGATTTATCTTCCATTTCTACATTTGGGTAAGACCAAGGAGTCTTATGATATGACTAGGTGTTCATGTTATAATATTTTAAGTTTCAATTCCATTGCTTATGCTCAAATCTATTACAATAATAACATCTAACCCATTTATTTTGTTTAAAGTGATCAATCCTTGAAACTGCTCTTCCTTTGGAAGTAGCACCAACTAACAATTCAATCTTTTGAGTAGCCTCTTGTTTAGATGAATTCTATATAGATGCTTCTTATATATAGCATTCCAGCTCACTTTTATTGTATGGACTTCTTCCTTTTCCTAGAATGATGCAAAGGGATTCTTTCCATTTGACTACTCTTTCATTCACAATTTTGATATCTACTAGTTCCTTTTTCATCTATTCATAAGACAAGGTTAATTTTTTATTCTTAGCCCTTAGATCTAAGTTTTCTTGTAGGAGGTCTAAAAATTTAATGTTAAGTAGAGATAAATATTGATCTTTTTCTATTAAATCCTTCTTTTATTTTATACTGATATTTTGAAAGGAAAATAATTTATTGCACAAAAGATCATACCTTTCCTCATTAGTTTCAATTACTTGGTTCTCATCTGTAGTTATGTAGATGTTATCATTTGTAAGAGCCATGAAGCTGAGATGTGATTCCTTCATAGTGTCATCAACCTCTTTCTCACTTTTTTCTCTATTATCCTAGCTAGTGTAGAAGGTTTTCTTTTCCAAATCAGCTACATTTTTATCTCTTCATTGCAATCTACTACTGCTAGAAAACTCATAGGTCACATGGCCTCTGCAACCACATACCAAATAGTCTATGAAAAATTCATCAATATTTGAATTTGTAGAATTTTTACCTTTCTCTTTATCTTTGGATTGATTAGGATCTAGTTGATTAAAGCTTCTCCCTTTCCTTGAAAGAATTCTTTGAACTATTCTTGATATAAGAGCTATTTCATCTTCATTATTCATTTCTTGTTCAACTGGCTCCTTTTCTTTTGATGTAGATTTTAGGGCAATAAGCTTTTCTTTTATAACTCCTTCACTTATGAGATCCATCTCATAAGAAACCAAAGAACTTTGAAGCTCCTCCAACATTAGTACCAAAAAGTCTATGATTTCTTCAAGTGACTTTTGGTCTAACCTTGGAGTATAGAGTTCTACTAATTTTTATGATTACATCACTTTTTAGTAAATCCTTTCCCATTAATCTAATTGTAACAATAAGATCATTTTTCCTAGATAATTAGTCCTTAATCTCTTCTCCTTCCTTCATTTTAAGTTTGTTATATTTTCTTTGCAATACTAAAAGCTTTGATTTTTTTAACTATATATGTGCCCTCATTAGTAGCCTCTAATGTCTCTCATATTTCCTTGATATTTTTACATTGATCTATTCTATTAAACTCATATTTATTCAATGCACAATATAAATAATTTTTCTCTTTTGAATCAAACATGAACTTATCTTTCTCTTTAAAAGTCCATTTGCTCCATGGCTTGAGTGCTTATGTGGTGTTGTCAATAGCCAATGTGTAGCCTTCAACAATTAACTCCCATAATTTGAATTTCATGGACTTGAAGAATCCCTGCATCCTTACCTTCTAGTATGCAAAGTCAAATCCATTGAACATTAGTGGCTTGGTGTAACACATCCCTTCCATACTTTACTCTTAAAATGTAAAGAACAAACTTAAGAGTACTAAGGTTTGATACCACTTGTGGATTGAGAAGTTAGAAGGGGGCTTGAATAAGTTTCTCATTTAAAATCTCTATAGCCACAAAATCAAACTTAAATTTTAGATGATTCCCCAAATTGGGTAGTTTACACTTAGAGGGTAGATTCCTTACATACCTTTGAACTTTTTTGCTTTAAAAACTATGATTTGCAAGGCATCATAACATATACAAGATTTGAGCTTTGATATGTAGAGTTTCATCACTGCAAAACCTCTCAACTCCACAAGGTTTCAATAAGATCAAAATGTGGTTTAAATAATCCCATAACCTTTATCAATGTGAGCTCCACATTGGAGTGTTTTGTCTTCGCAAAACCACTCAACCCTGTAAGGACCTAATAAGCTTAACAAAGATGTTTTCCCACAAGAAGCACATCATCCCCATAGGGCTACAAGAAAGAAATAAAAAGGATAAGAAAAAAGTATAACTAAATTTACAAAGTCCTTGTAGTGATGCTCATGACATAAACAACATACAAACGATGAATCAATGAAGAATAACCACACAAATCACTTAAGTAGCCTTGGATAAATTTTATTATGAATAGTGCTTTAATAATTTCCAAAACTTTTACTTTATCTTATAGCCTCAAATTTTTCAAAAAATCCTTGAAATTTATGCAACAACTATTAAACTACTAGTATAGATATCTACTTTGAAGTTTAGATGTCTCACTGAGAATGCCCTTAATGTAGGAGAGACATCTACAAGAAAGTGTAGACATCTACCTATAGACATCTATCATTAGAGGTAGATGTCTATTGTTTTTGATAGACATATAAGTTTTAGAAGCACTTTGAAATATGAAGCATTTCTTTGATCCTTAGGCTTCTTGGCAATCTTCAAAACATCTTGATTTGGCTTGTAGATTTTTTTTCCATTCATGCTTTCATCTAGTTCACTTAGTCTTTATTTTGACATCTCATCGTGGATCTCGTTTCTAAAATCTCTGATCTCCATGTGAAGTTCTTGTTCATGGTCTTGCAAAGTTATCATTAAACACATACAATCTACATTCTCCATTTTCTATATTCTTTTGACATACAAAAAGGTCAACAATTGCTCCTATAGTATTATGGATGCAATGTTATTTAGCTTTACCTAATGCAACTTCGTAGTATTATGAATAAAATATTATTTAACATTATAGGATGCAACCCTTGATGTGTTATACAAAAAATATTATTTAGTGTTATCAATCTATGATTGGTAGTTGGTCTCTTAGTGAAAATTAGCCAAAATAAGTTTTGTGAAAAGAAAAATATCTAAATATGGAAAATAAAATATCTAGAAAGGTCAAAATAAAAAGAAAATATACATAATAAAATCTTGTAACTCACATGATATCAAAGAATCAATTTATAAAGCACTGGTTACAATCTTTATATTTCCATAAAGGATTCTAAAATTGGTAATTATTAGTACATAAAATTTAACACAATCACTATTGAAATGATCAACTAATTTGTAATAAGTTGAATGAAAATAAAAATTTAATTTTAAATGTTTATAACAACCACACCATGATTTAACATTGACTTACAATCATTATAACCAAAACATGATATATTATTTACTCATTAATTAATAATGATTATAATAAATTTAAAGTTAGTTGTGATCAATATGTGAGAAAAAGAAAAGACCTTAGAAATATTGATAATAATATTTCTTACTAAGTGAGACATGTGGTATTCCTACTCCATGACATGTACTTATTTTGGCTAAGAGGCCAACTACCAATCATAGATTGGTAACGCTAAATAATATTTTGTTCATCATGCTATAAGGATAGCTTATCAGTAATGCTAAATACTATTCCATCCATAACACTAGAGGGAGAACTTACCGGTAACACTAAATAAGATTTCATCTATAACATTCTAAAATGAGTTTATCTATCATGGTAAATAATATTTCATCCATAACAGCAACATATTTTCTCTAAGCAATCTATGGCTTCTATGTATGTATGGAAATAATAATCTATGAAAATTCAAAATATTTTGCAGTACAAGATTTAGTACCAAACTTAAATTAAGTATCCTTTTCATCATGAAACCATAGTAATCTACCCAAAATTGTTATAGAATATATAGAATTTCATTAAATGGTAATTTGGATAATTTTTAATACAACAAATGAACTAAAATTGAACTTTATTTTTTCAAGATCCTCTCAACCAAATTATAGGTATATAGTGTAAATATATAACTAAGCAGGTATTTCATCCATAATTTCCTAGGGAAGCTTATCGATAACACTAACTAATATTTCATCTATAATACTATAGGAAGAGCTTATTGGTAACACTAAATAATCTTTCATCCATAATACTTGCAAACTTTCTCAAAGTAATCTATGGATTCTATGTTCATGTCTTCTTATTGTAATGCACATGCAATAAAATCTGAAATGACACAGGAATATGTATGGAAACAACAATCTATGAAAATTCAAAATATTTTACAATATAAGATTTAATAGCAAACATAGAATTAGTTATCTTTCTCATCATGCAATCATAGCAATTTGACCAAAATTATTATAGAATACATAGAATTTGCTAAAATAGTAACTTTGACAACTTTTAATATTATAGATGAACTAAACTTCAACAATTGCCATTAGGTGCCAGACTCCAGATGCTATGTCCAACCTCACCTACCATCTTGTCCCTTTACTCTATTTTTGTAATATTCTCTTGGCTAAATTATAGGTGTATATATTAAATATATAACTAATCTAGTTTAAGAACAAATCATATGATAGTGTTTATTAATGTAATAACATGTTTATTTATAATTTTATGCTTTGTCTAACAATAATACTCTTGATTTAAAGACTCTAAGGTACAGGTTTAAGTGATTAAATTTGAAGAATAAATACATATGGGGGTTAGGACTTAACTTCAGATTTTTTTTTCAAATTTAATCATTACATGATATGGTTTTGTTTTATACAAAATGGATGCATAAGAATTAATGCATACCACTTGCAAGTTATAATACTTTTTCTACAAAAGTTCCATTTTAAATGTATTTTTCTAGAGGGTATAATCATCTAATTTTGGTCCAATAACTACATCCCCTTCCTCCTCTTGAATTTATGCTTTATCTAGAAATTATATATATATATATATATAATTCTTGTATATTTTCAATTTTTTGGTGAAAAGACCAATTTGTCATGGAAAATAAATAATTATGATTATAACATTAGGCCAAGATATGAACTTCTCTATGAAATTATTATGGGTATGTAAAGGTAATAATGTAGAGACTATAATTTTGAATGAAAATAAGATGCTTCTTTCTTAGGTTGCAAGACTAGAGTTTGAATCTTGCACATAGCTACTTGAAAAAGGTTAGACTTTTTCTCATTCATCAACCCTTCCAAGTTCCTCTTATGGCAAGATGACCATAAAGTCTCTAGGTGATTGATGAGCAGTGAGTGTCCCCTTATACCTAACCATATAGATCATAAGCATTTATGTGTAATATGGCCATATTCCTTGGATGGGACTAGTGTGGTATCTAAATTATTAAGTGTTGATCGCAAGTCACTATCTTCTCACTTGAACTAGCCCTAGGTCTATCCTGTATGGTTTAGTCCAACATGAGACATATGATTATTGATGTTATGCAACTATGGATAAGCTAGATAAAATCACAGAAATTAATTATTCAATTAATATAACTAATAACAAGAAGATAAATCCAAACCTAGCATAAGTATGATGAGTATCCATTCCTAGTTAATTGTACATATTCTAAACTCATGTATCCATTGTTGAAATTACTAAATGTTATGTTACTAGGTGAACCAAGCAATAATGTTACTATAATTACAAAGTGATAAGTGGTTGGGTATTCCAACAACCAACCACATATGTCACAAATGTTCATGCACTACAATTATAATCTGCAAACAGAAAATATAAGTATACCAATAAGTTGATATTAAGTTCATGATCATTATCTTCCCACTTAGAGTTAGTGAGGTGAAAATCATATAGTTTAACTCTTAATGAGGCAGATGATAAACTAATATTGATTTGATCTTAACTAGTTATATATTTAATATATATACCGATATTTTGGCTGATAGAATCTTGTAAAAATGGAATTTAAGTTTATACATATACCTATATACATACTTCTATGTCCTTTCAAATTTTATTTCTTATGCATTGCAATAAGAAGACAAAAATAAAAGCCATAGATTACTTGGAGAAAATATGATAGTATTATGGATAATCTATTATTTACCATTATAGATAGGCTCTCCTTGGAATGTTATGAATGAAATATTATTTAGCATTCTCAATTAGATTTTCCTCTAACATTATTAATTAAATATTATTTAGCATTACTCATAAGTTTTTCTTGGAGCATTATGAATGAAATATTATTTAGTGTTACTGATAAGCTCTTCCTAGACTAAAATAATTGGTAGTTGATCTATTGACTAAAATAAGCTCTCCCTGAAGTGTTATGGATAAAATATTATTTCACATTCCTAATCTATAACTAATAGTTGGCCTCTTATCCAAAATAATGCTAAGTATAAACATGATTGATATGATTATAAATTATAATTTTGTCTAAGAGTCCAGCTAATAGTCATATATTAGTAATGCTAAATAATATTTTGTCCATAATGCTAGAGGAAGATCTTATCGGTAACATTAAATAATATGTCATTTATAACATTCCATGAACACGTTATCTGTAATGCTAGATAAGTTTTCATTCATTATACTAGCATATTTGCTCAAAGTAATCTATAACTTCTTTATGTCTCATTGTAATGCACAAGGAATAAAATTTGAGATGACATGGGAGTATGTACAAAAATAAAAATCTATGAAACATTTAAATATTTTGCAACATAATATTTAGTACCAAACATAGAATTAGTTATCCTTCTCATCCTTCAATCATAATGGTCAAACAAAAATTATTATAAAATACATATAATTTGATAAACTAGATATTTGGATAATTTTAAATATAATAAATGAAATAAACTTCAACTTTGTTTTTGCAAGATTATCTTAACCATATTATAGGTATATATATTAAATATATAGCTAAGCTAGGTCTAATTATAATAGAAATGTAAATATATTCTATCTCATGGAAATAAGCATTTGTTCCTAGTTTTCTGTACACATCCTAGGCTAATGTAACTATTACTAGGATTAACAAGCAACTTTACCACTAAGAAAATCAAGAAAAATCAATACTAGGATACAAAATAATTATAGTTTATGCTCAAAACCAATGATACTTATTCCACCTTACCAGTAAGAATTAGAATAGTAAATGATTGAAGAAATGAAAATGACTATGTAAAAGTGAACATTTTGAAAACGTAAGTCTATGCTAAGTGATATGCTACAATGATGAAGAATAATCTTGACCTTTATTTTCATTAATAAATTATGTTTAAGAACAATTCACTTAAATAAATATTTCATACAATTGTAATTCACCACATAATGAGCATTCACTCTAACTCTACCTCTACGAACATAAACTACAAGAATTTCATTAAGTATTGGACAAAACTTGTTTATGATGCAATGGTGGATTGGTATTTATAGGCATGATCATAACCCACTACATAGTATCTATAATGATAGATGTAAATCTATGATATAATAATTATGAAATCATAGTTGTTAATATATAATGTTTCATCATACTCCTCCAACTAACTAAAAATTCATCCTTGAGTTCAAACAAAAAGAAGATAGGGTTCCGTATAATCTTACGGGTTTAATAGGCTTCAACATTATGATACATATATACATGAATAACTCTACTATGAAGGTCACATCATGGTTTGAGTGGTGTTATAGAATTATCATGGAATTCATGATTGATACATATGATAAAGAGAAAATAAATCAAAACATAAAAAAAGTAAGCTCAATGTAGTTGTCTTCAGTTTCTAGGTTGTGGTGGTTTCTCCATTAGATTCTTTTCCTTATCATCTAGCTTGTAAATTTGGTATCTACTATCAACACTCTGAACTTCTCTTCCTTTTATCTAGGGTCATGTACCATCCATGCAAATTCAAACATTTTGGTTATAGTTGGTACTTTTCAATGACATGGTAGGTGTGGAAACATCTTATTAGTCTTGATGTAGCATGCTCCAAATTGTATTCTTTCTTTCTTAAAAGCTTTGGATACCTTTTTTAACTCTTGATAATATGTCATTCTTTTGTCCAAGTTTTTTCACTACATCATTTTGGTCCTAGTAGCTAGCTTTAACTACTCGTAGTTTGGAGTTTCCTATGTGATAAGTTTATTATGCATATTTTCTATCTACAAACTTCTTTTCATACATTGAGTATACTGTAGATAGTTACTACTCTTTTTTTGTGTTTGCTAAAACTACTATCAACTTGGCCATGTTAGCATATATGAGATTTGCTAACCTCATGTATTCTATTAATTCCTCAATCTATAGGTCTTTATTCTTTATCTTGACTTGATGAATGTGGGCATGGTTGTCGAAGATGAATTACCAATCAAGTGTCTATTCTCTTATGGAATTGTTTCTAGCTTTGGCCATCTAGATTTCCTTCTTATTAATTTGCTTGTACATACCTACTTAATCTTTGAAGTGGCTTTTCAACCTTTCATGCTTCTTGGCCTTGTTTTTCCATGTGTTGATTTCTATTATATTGTGTGTACTTCTTTCATTGATAATATCCTATTTTCTTGGGCTAATTATCTTATGTTAACATTAACTATGGTGAATTGCTCTCTTAATTGATGAATGCTTTCTTCCAATATATGTTTTTGCTTCTTAATATTCATCAACTTCATATTTTCTATAGTAAAATTCTTATTCTCTACTTCTAATGCAACAATGATCTTGACATGTGTGTACATTTGGGCATTTTCTAGAAAAGCATTTTACATTGCCTTCTATTTTCTATCTCCATTTTTTTTATTTTTGTCAATCATTTGGCCAATCTATTCATCTCTAAATTATGCAAGCTAGTCACGTGTAATGTGTCATGTAGGATCTTGTCTTTTAGCTCTTAGTGTAGCTAATTCTTCATATAACCTCTACTCTTCACTCTTAGTGTATTGCATCTTAGTTTCAATAATGATTGGTTTTCCTGTTGTTGAGATCAAATCAAACTAGAATAGGGATATCAAAAATATTTTTCATTTCTTTTCCATCTATACTATTCTCTCTAATACATCTTCATGCTTTTTAGGGATCATTGATACCTCTAATAAGGTTTCCACATCTTTGGTTCCAATCATATCGAGCAATGGCATAATAGGAACATTAAATAATTCCTTGATATGATCTGTTATAATTTTTGTTACTCCTACTATACCTTGATGTTGCATCAGCATAACTATGTCTCCTTCTCCTATTTCTAATATTACTTATAAGAATGCAATGTTTCGTGAGATCTGCTATACCCAATTGTCATCATCTCTTTCCTACAAAGAGACTTGAACAATTGCAATTCCTATGGATATGGTATGTCTATTGGTATTATTCCTAAATCTGTACATTCTTGAGACTTTCCTGCTACCATAACTTATTATTTCATCTATCTACTATAGCTATCTCATTAAGGATCTATACTCTTCTTGCATTGTTGGAGCACTTTGTCCTAGTCATTCTATAGCTAAAAATTAATCCACTAAGTCCTACTTCTTCTATTCCTATAGCTAAAATGTTTGTTGCTAGTGTGTATCTTGTTGCAACTTTAATATCTATTGGTTTTTCAACTTAATCTTTCTTGGGTAGCACTAGCTTAAAGATTTCAGCATGTGATGCATTTTGAGCCTTGTGAAAGACTTCATTAGTGTAGTCCAAAATTTTAACTTGTCAACATAATTTTATGATAAGACAAGAGAATGATAGAGTGGGTTTCCTTCTCTTCTTCTCCTCAAATATTTTCTATATTTCTAAGAACAATAAATGAGTGATGTTAGCTTGGAATTTCCCAATCAAAATAACACTTTCTCTAGTAATATAGATAGAGGTCTAATTAAGTCTTTTTGTTGAGAACATGTGATATGTCCCATTCTTGAAATAAATCTTCTCAGTTGTAGATAATCCACTATACTTCTTTTTAATGGTTCCATAAGCCCTTTGTAGTAATATATTCCTTACATCTATGTCAGATCTTGTTGATATCTAATCTATGTTAGCCCTAACATATGGTATATTAAATACATTTACAATTGCTTTTATGAAGTATGGCACTGTGACTTCTTAACTTTCATCGTGGCATCATCTTGTTTATTTTTTCAAAATTGTTAAAATTCCTCCAACTGCCATTTTCCACTCTTTGAGATGGTGGGTCATAAGGGAGAGACTTGAAGTTGCTCACAAATCTCCATAGGTGTAAAATCCATGAAGGATCCAAAATTTAGTTCCACCAGGACAATGCACATATTGGACTTCTTCTAAATTTCCTGTAGATACTTATTGAAGAGCATAAGGTGTTGTCCTTATTTTGGATCTAGCATTACATCAACTTCTACCTTTGTAGATTACTATCTCAGAAGTGTAGGTTGATGGAGGCTATATGAGTATGCTTCTTGCTCCATAGGAGGAGTTTGTTCTATGACTTATCCTATGCCTCTTCCTTTGAGTCTTTTCTTCCTTGGTTGTGATGGTTCTCTAGCTTTAGGTATCTTTAGCGGAATTTGCAATCATGAAGAGTTTTTAAGATTACCCAATAATTTTAGAAAACTTTTTAATGGTTCATAACCCTTCATTTGATTTTGGATTTTCATCAAAATATTTATTCATTATCAACTTTATTTTCAATTTGGCTTTCAGAGTTAGGAAAATTTGTTATTTAATCCTTTGTATGAAAAATCTTAATGGAATATTTTATAGCAATTAGAAGAGAATTTATCTTTAAAAACTTATCACAATCTTTTATTTTTCATTTAAGACATATGTGAATGCTCATTTATAAAGAAACTTTAAGTTTAATAGGTTATGTTGGATCAAAATGTGATTATCATTTGTTGTTCTTATTCTTACTTTTATTTTTCTAAGTGTAAGAAAAATTTAGTGTGATTTACAAAAACTATATACAATGCTCTCTCCCACAACTAATTTGATCACTCCATGACTAAAAGGATTTAAGAATGACTCAAATGGGATGTGTGGTGAGGAAGATATGGAGCTCTAAACTTGGAAGTCAAAAAAATAACATGAACTTCATATGTGTGAAATGAAAAAATGAAAAACATTTCTAACAGTCTATGCATATATATAGGTTTTATAAGTATGATATTATAGATGCAACATTGTTGATGCAATATCATATGAGCTCATATATCATATCTACAATATCATCATTGGAATTTTCAAAAGTTTTGTGAGATCTGATGAAAAAATGGATAAAATTGATAGTATGGAAGGTGTGAGGATTATCCAAAGGATTCTCAATCACAAATTATTCTTAGAAAATAAGAATTTATTATTAAAGATATGTAAAAAAAATATTTTAAGTAAGATAAGTTAATTAAGCTTTTAAGATATGGTTGATCAAAATTGTCTCATGAATAAATACGAACATGTAATAAAATAGCAATAATTTTCTAGGTATTTAAGAGGTACAAGATGATGTGGAATTGGTCATCAAGTATGAAACATAAGACTTATACAAGTGGCTCCTCCTCAAAGTAGACTCTTACCATTCATGTCCTTATATAAGCACACTTACAAGTATCCATGGGCACTCAAGGAGTTGAACGTAAATCATAACTATCTTCCAAAACACACCTATTAATATGGTTCCAATAAGAAAATAATATTATATAATCTAGAATTAGAAAATGAGAATTATTTATAATAGTGTAGTAAAATGATAGTGGCATGGATTGTAGAAAATTGAACATGATATGTATTACCATAGGCATAATGAGTTCTATGTGTAATGCATGGTTAAAATAATCATTAGCTTTTCTGTCATGAACTTATTTTATCATCCAAACCAAGTTCATAATAATTACCAGTGAGATCATATTTCATTGACCCAAAACTAAAAATCATAAGACTATCATAATTAAAAGAAATATTATTACTTGGTAATGAAGTACTAGGAAGCCATTTATTAACTACATAGTTTATTTTAAAGGAGCCTTAGCCATTGGATAGAGGAGTGTCTTCAAGTATGAGTAACATTTCTTTCTAGCCCCATAACTAATGCAAGTCTAAGAAACCTTAAAATCTCTAAGAAGTTACTTACTTTCAAGCATGGGTAATATGTCTTTCTAGTGGAACCCCCAAAATTTTTTTAATATGTTTTTATTATGTTATTATTGTGTCAACCTTACCAGAGGACTACCTTCAGGAATGGATAACATCTCTCTAGTGACATGGTAAGATAACACTTATTTTAGAATACACTTTCAATTTTCATTAGAAGTCAAGTACATAATATCACGTAATAACATAATAAGAATGATTGTAGTAGCTTTAGAGAATCCACCAATCCCCTTGACGTAAACCCTTTTCATTCTCACTTGATTATTTACTTTTACATCTAGGCATAATGATTATGAGTTGATTTTAGTTTTATTATGAAAAAATGTCACTATGTTCATAGTAAGAACTTCTTATTATTGGAAATGAGTGGGTGAATAATTTTTCCTACTATATATACAATTAGCTCTTTAATTATTTTACAACATATGATAAAATTCTCATTGTTTCAACTACATCTTGTTTATTCCTATACACTTTATTAGAAAGATTAATAAAAATATACACATGAGAAATAGTACAAATATAAAAGAATAAGAAATAGATAAGAGTAGAAAAATGTATTAAGAATTTGAAAGATATTAAAGAATAAAAAATAATAAGACATAAAAAATATAAAAGAATAAGAAAGATATTAAATAATGCAGAAAATCATAAAAAATAGGAAACATATGACAAAAATTATAAATCAAAAAATTATAAAAAAAAACAAGGTAAAATTCACTTACTAATTCCTATTGAAGATAGGATACCTTTCTCACGATTGAACTAAGGAGCAAGTATTCAATAAAGAGACCAAACATCCCCAGGTTCATACACTCTAGGTTTCTTATTTATCATCCTTAATGATTTATTATTTTGCTTTATTATCCCATAATCAAATTTTAATCATTTGAAAACACATATCTTGTTGGAATAGATGATACTCATATTTTAGAGGATCCAAATATGTTTTCTTGTTTATTCTTGATTTCAAATTTTGAGTCTTCATAATTACTACTTGTTAGTAGTGTATGGTCATGGTTTAGGATATCCTTTTGTAAGTTATCAATTTGGAACATTTTCTTGGGGTAGGAGTTAATAACTAAGTTGGATGTTTCCATGCATGTATTTGATAGTTTTATGATTTAATTTCTTAACCACTAGATGTCTTTTGGTTTCATGGCCATAGTTTTTTTTTTTTTTTTTTTTTGAGTTTTTTCTTTTTGCATGCATACTTGCTTTTCAAATTTGTTGTGGGTTAATGTAAATAACATGTTGAAATTATAAAATTTCAATCCACAACTATATTCTTCTTGAATATGTTTTCTTGTTTATTCTCAATTTCCAATTTTGAGTCTTCATAATTACTACTTGTTAGTCGTGTATGGTCATGGTTTAGGATATCCTTTTGTAAGTTATCAATTTGGAACATTTTCTTGGGGTAGGAGTTAATAACTAAGTTGGATGTTTCCATGCATGTATCAGATAGTTTTATGTTTTCATTTCTTAACCACTAGATGTCTTTTGGTTTCATGGCCATAGTTTTTTTTTTTTGATTTTTTTCTTTTTGCATGCATACTTTTTTTTCAAATTTTTTGTGGGTTAATGTAAAGAACATGTTGACATTATAAAATTTCAATCAACAACTACATCCTTCTTGATTATAAGCAATGCATGGAATTCTTTGCATCTGTATGGATCCATGCTTATCTACCTTGGAAATTTTCAAGAACAAGTCTCTTACTCTCCTCATAATGATAAAAAAAGTCCAAGTTATCATTCTTCACATTGATCACCAAAAAATCTATTAGATAATATCACCCATTGATAATGATCATCACATCTTCTAGCTATCCCAAAACAATGATGGTTGATTAGTCTACAACCTCTAATCTTATGTTACACATCTATAATGCCAATAGGTTTTCATGCCTTATATGTTTCTTGAGATATCAAGTTAACAATAGAACATGAGTCTAGTAAAGATTTGCATGGTTAATTTTTAGAAATTTGTAAATAAATGAGAATATTTCTAGAATCTATTCTTTTCTTAGAAAGAGTTCCTACTTTTATCCAATCTGATATTGTATTAGTTATCAAGATAGTTTTAGTCTTTTGGTTTAGTTATTGTGGAAGCATGTTAGTTGTAGGAGGATTTATCATAGGAGAAACATGATGCTTTTCTTGGTATAATTGGTGATGGTAATAGTAGTAAAGAATTGAGATCTTAATAAGAGCAACTCAGTGTTGGTTGAGATGTGTAAATATGAGGACCCATACATGAGGTTGTGGATCTATGGTATTCAAGTAGATAGTAGGAAGAGAAAGTACGAATAAAAGTATTTCTAGGAGAGATAGAACACTATACATAGCATTCATAGGGATCCAGTTATCTATATGGATATTTTTGCCATAGCAGTGCATTCTCCATGATTGTACTTGATGCCACTACTGCTAATATTATTCCTGTGATTGAGGATAAATCCTACTTGGATAGTATAGTTGTTGGTAGGACTATATAAAATTACCTTGTGGATAAGATAATCACCTAGGCATTTGTATTGGTACCTACCTTGGACTACCACTCTTCTTATTGTTTTCCTATCATTAAAAAATGATAGTAATTACAAGACTCTACTTAGAACCAATGTTGTTTCCTCCTTCTTACAATGATAATCATGAGTATAAGGGTTCTTTCAAAAGACGAGTTTAGGTTTTCATTGCTCTCTGGAAACACCAAGACCTAGATACCTCCAAATCAACTTAGCAATTACAGAGAAACTACCTATTTTGGATTAACATAAGCTCTAAATTTCATAATATTGCATACTGAGAGTTAAATATGTAATCAAACTTTTACAAAAATATTTAATAATCTTTACTCTATTTTATAAGTAAAAAAAATTTCTTGCTATATCAAAGTTACTTAGTCTATATAGTCCAAATTATATGCTACCTATGTAATCTAGCCTTTCATCTAATGCTTAAGTGAAATTTAACAAAATCTATTACCAATTTTTCCTAAAGAGAGAAATCCATGAAAAAAAAAGTAGAGTAAGTTTCAATGATTTGTAGAAATAAAGTAGTAAAATTGCATAAAGCCTTAAACATTGAAAAGGAGATGCTATTGACAAGAGAACACATTTGAAAAATGAAGCTATTCAAATCAATCAATAATACAAAAAATTGCTAAACCCTTAGCTATTCAAGTGATTAAATAATTCCAAGAATGAGATATCAAGCATAATACTATGCTAACCACTAGCTCAACAACTATGATAAAGAAAAGAAAATAAGAAAAACTTAGAGGATATAAGTAAATTATCTACATCAAGTGTGAAATTATAATGTCATTGGATAGGAAATTTCCTCTAGATTTGTCTTCTAGCTTTCTCCTAATAATCCTTAACAAATATACTCTAGGTTTTATATAGTATCCTCTAGTAGTTATAGCCATTACAGAAATTAAAAGCTACAGTTGTCTCAAATTTGTTTTTACATAATTTCAAGGTGTTGGATAACTATTCTGTTGATAAATTTTCTTTATTCTTCAAATTTGAAGCACCTCAACTAATAACTATTGTGATTTAGGATAGCTCTTATTATCCTAATTCATTACATTTAGTTCAGATTAATTAAGCTACTTTAAGACTTCTTTGGTGCTTGTTTCTCCTAAACTAATTTAGTTAGAAAATTTTTTATTTCCATGCAAGTAACTTCCTGCACTAGCTCAAACTTTCAATTCAAGCTTCTCATTGGTAGTTTCATTTAGGAGCCCAATAACTACCATTACATACCTGAATAGTCTTGTTTGTTCTAAGATAATTGTCTTCTCTTAACTCTAACTAACTTAATGATTTTCACTACTTTCTATCCACTACATAAATATGGCTCATTTTCCCATGATAACCCTATTCTCTAATGACATTTCTATGCTATTATTTACCTCTATTCTTATTCTTGACATTGTGACTCGAAATTCATCCCCTATTCTTTAGCTTACTTATAGATGAGTTGTTTGACTTGATTCTTATATTGACCTATTAATTTAAAGCTTAAGGATTTAATTAGTCTAGCTTCTTTTTGGTGTTGAAATTAGCTTATGAAGCACTTTATAAAATCATTTTCAAGTTAATGTGGCAATGGTAGTTTGCAAAGGTAAGCTTTCTTGTAGAACTCTTATGGAGCTTGTTTTCAAAAGGGATTTTCAAGATTCTTAGAAGAGCTAAATTTTTGACTTTTTTATGGGCTCGATGTCAAATTTATGTGGCTTGTAAAAACACTTTTAAATATTTTCATAGATCTAAGTTTTAACTTCAGGAACTAGTTCTATAGGCTTATGTGATAAATGCTAACATGGCATATGAAGTTTTTCATTTATCACAGTCCTAAGAATCTCCATCTAGAGGCTAACATGATATATGTTGATGTGGCAGATGAAGTTTTTTGTTTATTATGAGCTTTAGAATATTCATATAGATGCTGGTGTGATAGATCCTAACGTGGCAAATGAAGTTTTTCATTTTTTGTGAACTTGAGAATCTTCATCTAAATGCTAATGTGGCATATGATATTTTTTACTTGTCATAAGCTTGAGAATATTTATCTAGATGCTAATATAGCAAATTTTTATGTGATAGATGAAGTTTTTCATTTTTCATGAACTTGAGAATCTTTATCTAGATACTAATATGACAGATGAATTTTTTTCTTTTTCATGAACTTGAAAATCTACATCTAGATGATGATGTGGTAGTTGAAGTTTTTCATTTCTTATAAACTTGAGAATCTTCATCTAGAGGCTAACATGATAGATGGATTTAGTACTTTTCTCTTCTTTCTCTAGAAGGAATTTCATGGTTCATCTACTTGCTGAGTTGGAACTTCTTAAAAGTTAAATCATTTCTTTGAGCAATTGCTAACCCTTAAATGAATATGCTTGAAATTTTTACAATTCTTCAACATAAACTTAAGCTAGATATTTTATTACTGAACAACATTTTCTAGCTCTATTTATCATCCTCAAAGTTTTTCTTTTAGATCTAAATTTATGATATAACCTCTACTATAAATGAGCTGGAATTTGAAGAAAAAGCTAACATCTATTAGGCTTCTTTATGTTTATCTATTCATGGTTCTTAAAAATACCATTTTAATAAATTGTCAATGCTACCCCTTTTTAGCTTACAAGCCAAATGAATGAGAGTGTGTATCTATAATTGAATTTTAATATTTTAATAGCTCATTCATGGCTTAAATAAACTAGGCTTTGAAAAATGAACTTTAAATCAAAGATATTTTTGTTTCTGCTCAAAATCTGTAAGGCTTCAAAGCCTTCTAAAATTTCATCAATTGGGCTTAGAAATTGATCATCAATATGAATTTAATCTTTAATATTCCTATTTCCAAACTAATGACTAAAACTCTAAGAGTCAAAATTAAGAGGTTTCACTAATTAAGCTTTTTATCTTTCCTCATTCCAAAACCGCCTTTCTTTCTTCGAAAATTTGAGTACTAGTAGAATTTATCTATGCTCAAAATCTTACTATGCTTCATAAATAAAATGACTCCATATTCTTTAGCATGACCTCTTAAATACCTCTAATAATATACTCAATGATTTATAGAGAACTTTATATTTTTTAGGATTTAGAATAGAGGAGCACTTTATTAAGCTCAATATCCTTTAAGTAAACTCAATATTTCTCTATTTATGGTCAAAATGTGACAAAATTTCTTACCCTCATTTTCTCCTTTAAAGATAAATATGCTAAACTCTTAGAATAGTAAGATTTCACTCATCCCTATGAACCAATACTCAATGACATTTTTTTAGGAATATACATAATAATTACTGAAAATCCTTCTAGAATTTATACAAGGTAACTTGAATAAATTATAGACTAAGCTTTAAAAAGTAAATCATTTTTGGGGAAAAGTCCTATCAAGCTTAAGACTTAGAAGTATAAAATCCCCTTGTATCCTAAATGCTATGCAAAAGATATACATATGACTACTTGACTTTAGCTAGCTAAAACTAGTTAAGTGGTAGAAGAAAAATAGTCACCATCACCTTTCTTAGGACCTTCCTTTTGAAAGCTCCATCATACTCAATTTTGATTAAGATCTAGGATGTCTTTTAATTTTCTTAATTTATAGCCTTTTTATATTCTTGATTGGGAGTCTTCTCTTTAACTATAGTCATTCTACTACTTTCACTAGCTGACTCTTATTTAAACTATTCAAAGAAGATCTCCCTCTCCTTTCCTTCAAATTAATGTAAATGTGAGCTAGGTTCTTGACTCTTCTATTGGCTCGATAAGTTAATGTCTTATCAGATGAAGAATTCTTCCCATGAATCTAAATTCCTTGTGATTTTTAAACACTTATAGGAATCATCCCAAACATGAGCATGAATGGAATGATCATTTGTCATAAAAGAAAATTCATCTACCAACCATGTCATATGGGAACTACTATATGAAGCTCCATAGCTTGAAGCTTTATAGAAGGCATTCATCATGTGTTCAAGACAACATTTGGATAAATAAGGAATGAAAGGTCTTATCTTTTCCATTTTCCTAAAAGTGATATTAACTCGAGATTTTCTTAGCTAACGAAGGATCATTCATGCCTTATTATATAGCCCAAGTTCTTGAAAATTTCATTCCACTATATTAACTAGCTTAGATGCTTATTAAGGTTGCACTAAACTTATTTATTAATCTTAAAGAAAACCACTATTTACATATTTATAACCTTCAATTTTTCATAGTTCTATCAAGTATTGGATGATTGCTAAAATTAGTGATTGAGATAGATGGCATTAAATAGGAACTTTAGTTTAGTTCTGTCTATCATGGATAGCTTATACATATTATCTAATACTTATTGCTTAATAACAAATGGGCATTTCCACTTGGTAGAAAATTTGATTTGATTTTTTCTTCTCGTATTCAAAAGTAATAGTAAGTCACCCACTCTAAATGTCCTTCTTAAAGGTTTTCTATCAAACCATCTATTGATTTGCAATGCATTTATCAATAAAATATCTATAGCTTTATCAATTTTAGCATTCATTTTAATAAGCAAAGACATTAGGTTTCTATCTTTATCCATTATCTGGCTATACTTCTATACAAACTCTACTATTGCTGTTATGATTTTGTTAGTAAATCTTGTAGCTATTCCATAAACTAGATTATAGAGGTGCTAATAGGTTTCTAAATGCATATATGATCTACCCATAAAGTAATGTTGTTGCACCTAAAAAATTTAATTGCTGAAAAAAGAACTAAAAATCTTAGGTGTGGAAGAATTTTGACCTTGAACCACAAGGGCCTCCAAGAAAGAGGATTCAAGGTATCATAGATGATTTGGCCAATTACTTAGGGAGTTGAAGAATGTAAAATAAGGTAAAATATGGAAAACTAAATTATAGATTTGAATGAAAATAAATTAATTAATTAAACTTGAAATGAATTCTGCACAACAGTATACCTAAAGTATAAACTTTATTGAAACAACAAGATACCTAAAGTATACAGTTTAAATACGTATAGATTCTATGCTCAAATGCACAAGAAGCTTGCTTGGATGGAGCATGAAGAATTTTGGAGCTAGAAAGTTTCATTCTACAGTCAAACGCCATGATCCAAATACTTCCCAACTCTAATTGCTAAGAACTCCTTGATAATTTTCACTTGAATCTACAACTTTTGTTACTAGTGATGTAAACGATGGTGCTTGACTCTTGTTACATTGGTACTATGCTAAGTCTCTAATTCTTAGGCAGATACCAATATGCTCCATAAGTTCCAAAAATTCCAAATATGTTTAGAATTCTTAAGGTTTAAAAAATGTTCAAAACCTAAATAATGTGTTCAAGTTTGGCTTTTATAGGCTCGAAGATTCCTGATTTTAGGCTACAAATTTCTATAATGATTACTAATAGATTGGTATTATTTGCAAGTGTAACATGTCATAATTCTTAGTGTAGTTATTTATTTATGGTAATTTTTATCCAAGGATCATCAAAACCACATCAAATATAAAAATAGTAAATGGGATTTTGTTACTACACTAGCTTCACATAAACTATGCTAGCCTTTGAGAGCTATGCTTGCATTGTTGAAATCTACTAGGAAATATGGTGACCACACTGGCCATCTGAAGATTGTTGAGACTTTCTAATGACTATGTTGGCCATGTTGTAGATACTACTCGAAACTGTAATGACTATGCTAGGCATTACAAAAGAAATGAAAAATCCAACAACTCCAATGGTAGTAAAGGTTATGATGACCATAAAACCCATGAAAATGCCAGATATGGGGAGTCCTCAAGGAGTTTTTAGCCTTTCCAGGCCCCAATATAGATATGAAATTACTTTTTCCACTTGTGAAGTAAGGCAATAGTAACTTATGAGGCATTTTTCAACCCCAAAAAGTTAAAGTATGTAAGATTCCAGTTCATGGACCACAAACCTTACAATTGTAATAAAATCTTACCTTATGTTAAATGGTGAAGGTTACAAGTCACAACATGATTTTTCTTGGTGCATGATTCATTAGCTCCTCTTTGCTGATGTTTTGATGATTAATGCAAGAGACATCGACAAAGAATGCAAAACATCACTACAAGTCCATCACCAACATTTCCTCTCTATGATCATTTTAGTAGTGTAAAATAATACCAAAGAATGCTTTTGATGATGAGATAGGATTAAGATGAAATGATATAGATAAAAGGTTATGTTTGATCATGAGGAAATGATCACAAGATTAACAATGAGTTCAATTGTTGACATCATGACTATGGGTATGGCAATGACATTTTGGCTAATTAATGTAGTCTTCATGCTTTGTGCTTCATGCTTCAAAGTGTTGGTCACTTAGTAATTTTTTTGAGGAACCACACTCCACATGCTAAAGGTAGAGATAGAGAACGAGAATTCTAGCTTGCTTGTTATTGATCACTTTGGTCATGGATGTCAATATACGTACCTACAAAGAACTTTTTTTAGATGTAATAAGGTTTGAGATATGAATGGTTGACCAAATTAGCCTTGATGATCAAGAAAGGCCCTTCCTAGTTGGCTGAGAATTTGTCTACATGCTTACAAATAGCCTTGAGGACCAAGGCTTCTTTCTTGATCTTTTGTTTATTTAGTTAATGGTGATGTTGTTTTTTCTATCTCTCTTGGTATCACTCAATGTGACTAAGTGTTCATATGTATTTCTCTTCCATGAAGTATAGGTCCACAGTACATAGCTTCTTATTCAATTTATCATTGATGAACTTTGATAGAACTACCATTAGTAATTGAACCTGCAATTCAAGAGGCAAAACAACTTCAAACCCCTAAAGTAGGCTATATGGGGTTACATTGGTTGTAGTTTGATAGGTAGTTTGATAGGCCCAAAGTACATGGACAAGCTGCTCATGCCACTTGCATCTAATATTATTAAGCATCTTTTAAAGTAATTTTATGATATACTTTGTTCTAGCTTCATTTTGTCCATTGGCTTGAAGATAATATGGTGATGCAAAGGAATGCTTCATGCCTAGTTCCTATAAAAAGGATTTTGTTTCTTGACTAATAAATTATGGTCCATTTTCTATGACTATGGTTAAAGGTATGCCAAAATGGGCTGCTATATTGTCCAATATAAATCTACAAACTTGTTAAAATTTTCTCTCCCTTAGGGGAATAGCTTCAACCCACTTTTAGTGTTTGGTTACAATGATAATAAAGCTATGCCTTGTGGAAGACTTAGGTATTATAGGTCCATAGATGTTCAATCCCTACCATTAAAATGACCAAGTTATCTTAGTGTATAACTTAGTTGGTGGCATATGTATTAGGTTGCTATTCCATTAGTAAATGTCACAAGTTTTGACCTTTTATAGGTAGTCACTTTTCATATTGGACCAGTAATAGCCTAGTCATCTAATTTTAGTCGACATGGCTTTAGGTCCTATATGTCTCCCACATACACCCTCATGACCTTGCTCAAGGATTTTGTAGGCTTTAGTTTTGCCTAAGCATACTAAAAATATGTGATCATAGCATTGTCGATATAGTGTGTTATCACCTACAATGACATACTATTTTGATATTTTATGTACAAAATCCTTTTGAGAAGTAGTCATGCCCTATGAAGATTCACCATGCATAAGATAAAACTTAATATCATCATACCACGCCTTTTGAGGAGTGGTGCTAATAGAGGCTATAAAGTCATATTTAATGTTTTTCATGATGAAAATAACATAGTTTATGATTAAGATAGGTAACTTACTAAACGCATTAGGTGTCACATTTATAGCTAAGGTCACAATGACATTAGCTAGTGTGTTCTCTATTTAGGGTACATGTTATATAATAAAGTCTATAAATTGTTGCATCAATTTCTTTCCTAAGTCACAATAAGGTTGAAAATGTTTAGCTTTACATGGGAAAACCTTTGTTACTTGGTTGATTACAAATTTTGAATTAGCTTTGATCATCATGTGTTTCATTCCCTAGTAATGACCTACCATCATTCCCCTAATCAATCCTTCATACTTCTCAACATTATTAGTACACAAGAATCAAAAGGGTAAGTAAAGGATTGGATTTCACCAAATGGGAATGTTATGATAATGACAACACTAGCCCCATGGGTGGTTAAAGCTTCATCAAAGTGCATAATTATCTCATAATAGTATTAATGTACTCATCAAGGAACTTATTGTCAATGGCCACATGGTCTTCTATGGGTGAAACATTAAGTTGTATCGCTTGGCCTTTCATTGATGCTTGAGAGACATAATGAAGCTGAAATTTGGCTATTATGGCCTTCGAATGGATGATATGACTACCCTCATAGATATTAGTTATTATGGCTCTAATTATAATATCCTTGCAAATGATATTGACCTAGCTCCTAAAGAGGTAGTGTCTTCACTTCCTTAATGAGAAGACCAAGGCTAGACAATACTTATCTACTTCGGTGTATTAGGTCTCATGGATAATTAATGAATGGCTTAGGTAGTATACAAGTAACTTTACCTTGTCATCTTATTTTTGATAGAGTAGAAAGGAAATGGATGTGTTGGATATAAAAAGGTAGATGTAAAAATATTTATCCTTTTGTGGGGAATAAACCATGGGTAGTTGTGCCAACTCTTGCTTAAGGTTTTCAAAGACTTCTTCACATTAAGTCATCCACTCATATTGAACTCCTTTCTTAAGTAAGTGTTGCATAGGTTTTAACTTATCCATAAGCCTAGCGATGAACCTACGAATAAATTAAAATCTTCCTTGTAGCCCATGAAGCTCCTTAAGGTTAGTTGGCACTACTAAGTGGGATATGACCCTAATCTTATCAAGATCAAAAGATAGTCCTACTTTAGATACTACAAAGCTAAGAATCTTACCAATTTTTATGTCATAGACACACTTCGTGGGGTTAATCCTAAGCTCATATTTGAGACATTGTTTTAACACATCAAAGTCACGTGCATGAGCATTAGGCATTTTTGACTTAAGGGCTATATCATCCACAGTGTCATTGAGCAATCCTAGCATATACTCACTAAAGATGTATAACATTACTCATTGATAAGTATCTCCTATGTTCTTTAGACCAAAGGGCATCATGATGTAACAAAACGTATCCTAAGAGATCATGAAGGTTGTGTAGAGTTGTTGCTCTGGGTTAATCCTAACTTGGTTATATCCTAAGAACCCATCCATGAAGCATAACAAGGTATTTTTAGCCATAGTATTGATAAGTTGGTCGATACTTAAAAAAGGAAAGTTTTCTTTGATAGTTGCCTTATTAAAATCTCAAAAATTGATACAGATATATATACTCCCATTTTTCGTAGGGACTATCGCTATGTTGGCCACCCATTCTACATAATCTATGGCTCAAATGAAATAAGCCTAATATAGTTTTGTGATTTCATCATGGATCACCATGGCTAAATCTAGTCTAACCTTACAAACGTTTTTCTTAACTAGCTTGATACTAGGATTGAATATGATGGTATACTATACTAGGCATGGATCAAGACCTAAGATATCTTCATATGATCAAGAAAAGACCTTAATGTTATCTTGGAGGACCTCAGTGATGTCCTGAGCCTACTAAAGTTCCAATGAGGAACTTAGTTTTAGTGTTTTTTTCTCACCACTATGTGTCATCATAGGAACCTTAACTAGAGAGTCCTTGGTAATATTGTTAGCCTCAAGGTCAAGGATTTTAACTAGTTTTTTGATCCACTCAATAGGTTTTTCTATCAAGGCTATGTGTTTGATTGGACTCTCAAGCTTAAGATTTAGGCACTTAAGGTCTATTATTCATTCAACATCAGCATGAGGTTTACATAGGCTCAAAGGGAAACTAATTTACTTCCAAGTGTTCATACTCCAATCTTGCATATCAAGCATAAGCACATTAAGTGACACCTGGGTAACAAAATGAGTAAATACTACAAAAATATTGTAAACTATTTTAGTAATAATGCATGGATAAGCAAAAACATATTGCATTGATGGTCAAGCAAGATTTAAACAAGGCCATTAACGTTACAAGAGGTAGGTAAAAAAATGGAGGCCAAATAAGGTCAAATGAAGGCCAACTAATGGTAGAATGGAGCTAAATAAAGGCTAAATGATGATCACACTCCATTCAACAATGTCATTTAAGAGTGAAACATGGTGAACAGAGGTCATATAAGGGGATTTAAGGTGAATAATGTGCATCAAAGCCTAAAAATCATGAAATGAGGCTAAACAAGTGCCAAATGATGTTTAGCTATGATCAAGTAATGACAAAGTCATGGTTGAGCCCCATGAAATGATGTTGAACAAGGCTAAAGACCACTCAACTAAGGTCACAAAAGAGATGCCCAACCAAATAATGTAAAAAAAGGGCTAACTATCATGCAATAAAGGTGAAATGATACCCAAATGATGATCAAGTGGAATCAAATAAAGCCAAATGATAATCAAATGATTGTCAAATCCTACCAAATGACATAGAACAAGTTCAACCAATGTCATACCACAGTGAAACAACAGGGACTAACATCAAATAATGTCAATTAAGGTTAAATGATATCAAATGATAGAAACATTTGATGGGATAGGTCCAAATGATGCTCCAATGACAAAAAATGAAGTCAGATGACATCATAGAGCCAAACAATGAAGGTTAAAAATGCATAACAAGGTCTAAACAAGTCATAACACCATGGAGAAAAGACAAATATTGGTCACTTAGTATTAACTTTTGCTAGTTTTAGGCCTTAGAAGGCCATAGTGGAGATCTATAAAGTTGCTAGATGAGTTTGGACAATTGGTGTGATCATTTCAATGTTATTTGAAAGAAAAAACAAGACCATCTCTTGTGACTACGCTGGGCCTAGCTGAGACTATGCTGGCTAGCATAGTTGAGATAGGTCCTAGCATAGTTAGTATCAATAGGTAGCTTTCCAAGTTTGTGGGATCTTAAGTTTCCAATTGTAAGTATACAATGGTCTATATGGCTAGCATAATAGACTAGGGTTGGAGATTGGTGAGTGTAGGCATCGTTTTGACCTTTGAAAGCTGCAAATGATGTTAAGCACTGGTGAGTATATTGTTCAACATAGTCCCAATGTAGATGCATGGGAAGAAGGTGTTTGTGGGATCTTAAGGTTGGAATTGTTGCTCCATAAGCTTCCTATGGTAGCATAGGGGCATTAAGATTGTGAACTAGTAATCCAAAGGTTAGAAGAAATCATTGAAAGTAATTTTTGAAGCCATCTCCTACTAGACTATGTTTTTTACCATAGTTGAACTTAGCCTCAATGTAGATGGAAGAAATCTAGCATTTCCAAAGTTAAAATAAGGTGAAATTATAGCTAGGTAAGGTTAAAAAATGTTTTAGATCTTCAAGTTAGGTTTTGGACTATTAAAATTTTCATAGTACTAGTCAAACCAACCTAGAATCATACCTACGCTACGACTACACTAGCCAGTGTAGTTAAGGCCTACTTTAGTGTAGTCTAAAATGAATCTTGATTTTTCATGAAAATTTTTAGTTGATCAACTAGGTTCTTAGGTTCCTGGGTCACTAGTGTTCATGGATAGGGTTTAGACTTAAAATTATTAGTTCTAATTGTTGATTCAATTTTGAATTAATCATACACCCTTGGACCATGTTGGCCAACATAATTCTAGTGCAGTTGAGGGGTGCAAGATGAGTTTGGATAATTTTTGACTTGGTTCACAATTTTTAGTGGTCTCTAAAGTCTCTGGGAAGGTTTTGAAGTTGCGACAATGCATTGAGAAGTCAATTCAACTTTTTATGTCTTACTTTGGGATTTTTACAAAGGAAATACACTGGGACTATGCTTGCTATCATAGTCTAAAAGTTTACATGTGTTCCAACTAACTTTTCTTCTACTATTTGGTAATTCAAAGTTATTAGAGGTCTTAGGAAGGTGTGAAGGTCAATATATTTTTATTAAAAGGTTATTTTTGACATTTGGTAGTTAACTAATTATAATTTAAATTTTTTCTTTCTTTCGTATCTGGTATCCTCCCATGTTAACACCCGATTACCAATTTTGAACATAAGGATCTTTGGACACAAAGATAGGATATATGGATTCCCAAGAAGAAGGTTTTTTCAATGGTTTTGGTTTATAATCCATTCCAAGGTTTTTAGAGGCTTAAACCCTAGTGTAGTTATCATGGAGAAGCCTAAATACAAGTGTTTTAGGATTTTTATTCGCTTGTTAAGGAGGCACCTGGTGGAACCAACCTCAAATTTGAATTATTAAAAAAATTAATTTTCCACTAACCTAGCATAGTCCCACCTTCTAATTGTGATCATGGAATTATGTGGAACTTGGATGAGTGTTTTAGGAAACCAAGGTTTTGGTGGTTAACGCATAAGTTTGTTAGCAAACTTTACTTTGCAATTTTGCAAAAATCATCCATCTCATACCAATTTCATCCTATAGTGCATAACAAAAAAGCTCTTATCCTACTCTTGAATCAATTAAATTCATCCTCAATTTAGTATAGTCATTCTACACCAAGAAGTGAGCAAAGTTGGAAAAGACCTATTGAAGCTTGAAGATTTTAGAGAGTTTGGCACTATTCATTCAAGATGTCAAAAAGAGGAGATTCAAAAATAAAAAATCCAACCTTGGAGAAGGTTGATGAAACTAAAAGAGGACTCTCCAATCTACTACGGCCTTTTCTGGAAGAAGGATCTTCCACCATGACTCCCAGATACATAATCCCTAGATATTTCCTAAGAAATTTCATTAGAATCCTACATGTTTTTACATGTGTATGAATTTCATTGAGTGAAATTGAAATTTGTAAAATTCCTACATTATATCTAGGCCACATTCATGAGGTTTTAGTGTTACTTCAACTTTGGGATTGATCTATGTTGAATAATAAATTTTATTCTAGTCTTTCCTATGCATTTTTTATAGCTTCTCATCAAAAGGTAACACCACTTTTGTAGACTTCTGTATGAAAATGACTTTGGATTTTAGTTTTTATGAACATAGGATTGTAATACATTGTTTAAAAGTTAAAAAGGTTGTTGAAATACTAGATTTTGAATTACAGTAAATTTTTTATGAATTTTTCCATAAGCCAGTTCACAAAGGTTTTTTCAGTTTTTGCTATTTTTTCATGTTACTTTTGCAATTTTTTATGCAAAAGTGGCCAAGAATTTTTGGTTTTTTAAGTTATAGGTTTTTATTATGTTTTGTATTAGTTAAAAAATCATGGAATCACTAAATTTAAATATATGGTTAATTTTCTATGAATTTTTTCATGGACTGGCACACAATGAGATTTTTGGTTTTTGTGGCTTTGCCCCTATGGAAATGAGTAATGCTGACACTTTCATGAGAACTTTTTAGCTAATTTCCTAAGTTCCTAGGGATTCTCAAATATTTTAGAGATTTTTTGGCATTATTTCTATGAATTTTAAAAATTTCTCCATATTTTTTATCACTGATTCACTACAACCATTTTCTATAGTTTCCAATTTTGTGTAATTTTTTGTTAAATTTTGTTATGTTTTTGCGTTGTTACAATTTTTTCTAGGCTTGGGACTACATCATAAATTTTGAATTTTGATTAATGTTTTATGTGTAAATATTCCCTATACTTGGAAGAAAATTTATAGTTCTAATTTATCATTTGTACACTTGTATAGTTGCAGTGTTGGCTATCAAAACTACAAACCTCCTTAGCTGTATAGGTAGCATTGGTCTAATTTTTTAATTTTAATGTCTATGCTCAATGGTTTCTAAGGTTATTTATAAATTTCATTTTAGTTTTCAATAATCACCTAAATTTTTAAAAACTTTTGGCTAGCTTCCCTAGAGTTTTTACTACAACTAGTTTCAATGTTAACTATGATTTATAGTAAAAATTTTGCAAAATTCAAGCTGGGATTTTGTGAATGTTGTTGTAGGTGCAAGCTAGTTATCATGGCTTCAATTTTTTCACATAAAATTTTTATAATTTTTTATGCATATTTATCATGAAACTACTATCAATTATTGGTTGACTACTTGGTTCTTTTTGGTTTTTTATGTGCAAACTAGTCATAATTTTAGTTATCACCTTATTTTATTTCTAAGTATTGACAATTATAGTTTTGGCATTAAGGTTGTAATAATTTTGGTTGTATAATAGTTTTTCATTTTTTTGGTTATGATCATTTATGACTTTAACAATTTTTTTTGTTTTCTGGAGGGCCTTTTTGAAACCATTCCTGGTAGTCATTGAGCTGGTGGGGCTCCTCTGTTACATCCATAGACTAGGGCCCAACACCCCCTATAGACATGATCTTAGAGCATGGATCCTTATGGTTTCAATAAGGTTCAATGAAATTCTTGGCCTACCTACTCCAGAACTTCAGTGTGATGTTGTGATCACACTTGGCTTTAGAGACAACGTCGATAATCATGGTGACCTTACTACCCCACTTTGTATATATGATTATCAAGTTCATAGTTGATGATCCCCAAACTCAAATTAAGGATAATAATTCAAAGGCATATACATCAAAGGGACATGCAAGTTGTCAAAATATGGGATGTGCCCAAATTCATCCAATATAATGCAAAACACACACTACTAGTTAACCATTGTGCCAACATGCTATTGTAGAACCCTCCTACCACCATCTATCATTTGGAGGGGTAAGTGAAAAGTTAATTTATTTTTTATTTTTCTTTTAGATTCCTTAGGATATTTTTATTTAATATTTTTTTTATTATTTTGGATGGCATGCTTATAGGTACAAGGTGGATGACCATGGCTTAATCTAGAGTAACTAACTCATGCCTGTAGCCCAAACAGGGCTAGCGGTATTTACCAAAGGCTAAGTGATGAGGCTTATTGTAATGGAGCAACTCAAGGATGACTTTGGTAGGTACACCACATGCTATTCCAAAGCCTACCATAGGTGCGTGATGAATGGGATAGCTCATAGTTGGTGGGAAATCCCTATTTTTGATGTAGAGACACATATCCCCCTTAGTGTCCCCACATTACCTTTACCAGGCAAGCAAAGTAAGAATTTTTATTTTATTTTATGATATTTCAATTTTTTTATGGCTACATAGTGATAGGTTATTTAGGTTTTAATTATTTAAATAGTTTTATTGGTATGGTTGTAAACATGGCTTTAATTGGTTATACTTGTTATTTTTTTGGTTTTATGTGGCATGTCTATGCTTAAACTAATTAGTCCTTTGTTTTGTTATAGGGGCTACCTCCTCCTCTACCATCATCTTGATTAGTTCAGGACACTCCGAGGAGACTCTTATCCTTAAGTTTGGTAAGGTAGATTTAGCACAACAGTGGTTGTCTAGTCAAGCACCTAGAAACATCCAAGTAAACATCACTAATGTAGGTTTACTTAATCTTTTCATGGCTCCTAGCCCAACCATCCCTACCCTAGAGATGGTGAACATCGTCAAATCATTTAACAAAGGAGTCAAGATGTTTTTACCCTCATTCATGATGTTTCTATCATCCTAGTCATCAATGAATCCACCTTTAGTGCCTTTGTCATCCCTTGTGAGGGCTTAAAGGTTGTTATGAAAGTTGGAAAAGAGGTGGTCCAATGAGAGGAAATGGAAGAGTGGCTAAACATTCACTGTGATCATAAGCTAGTATCAGGTTATAGAGGCTAAAGAGGCATATCCCTTATTCTATTCCTGGGTGTTTTCTAAGTTGTTATTACAAGGAAATATCCTTGGCAGTGAATAAGCATGGACCATGAAAAAGGTTCTCACCGAGGATGCTCAATTTAACTAGGTTACTTGGTTTTTGGGCTACGTGGGGATATCTTAAAACTCCAAAACAACCTTAGAATGAAATGTCACATGCACTTTACAATTTTCACAACATATCTATGAAGGATCATGGTGTTTCTAATAGTGCAAAAGGATGGATGATGGGAATGTCAAGACCCATCCCAACTTTCTAGGCATAGGATGAAACTCATTTATCCCATCATGCAAGCACATAACCAACTAGAGGATGTTGGGGAATTATTGTTTATCATCATTAAGCATTTTAGTGGTGTACATTATGATTCCCCTAACAAAATGGTGATTGAACCCTAAGTTGCCCAAGAAACTATTGAAAAGGCCAAGGAATTACATGTTCAAGTTGAGGATATAAATAGAGAAAAACTAAAGAGGCCTATGGTTAATGAACTAGCACCAGTGATTGAGAAGCCTACAAAAAGGAGGCTTGTGGTTAAACTTGGTCAGGTGCATCATGTGGTCATATGTATGTTTTAGTTTGTTTTATTTTTAAGTTATTTTGCATTTTTATGTTTTACATTATAAGGCTACATCATTATTTTTCTTTAGGAAAAATTTACTAAGTTGTTATATGCTTTTTCTTTTTTGTTATTTTAGACAAGTAGCAAGAACAGGCAACCCAAGCATTGGTAATAGGGGCAAAGAAAAAACACCTAGAGGAGGATTTTCTACAATAGCATGAGGAGGGATTATCCAACATTGTATTGGTTGACCTTGATGCTATACTTGATGGTTCACAACTAGGTGAACCCCCTATTATCATGCTAGATAATGTCCTAGGTATTCATGAATTTTTTTCTTATGTATAACATTTTATGTTTTCACATTTAATGCTAGGTTTTAACTATATAAGCTACAACTATGCCTATTATAGCTCCTAATCCCTAGCCAAATGCCTCAACTTCTACATTCTATATGAAACCATGGGTAGAGGTTCTTAATAAAATGGAGTTCATGCATGGAGTAGCTAATGACATGATCAATCAGTTTCAACAAATTTCTTCTAATCTTGGTAAGAACCTTAGTTTATTTTTCCTTTAATAGGTTTTACTTTATTTATGCAATTTTGTTGTTTACGTAGGTTTTATAGCTATGTGGTCTCATTGGTTTGGAAGTTTTTTTTTATCTTTTTCCTTTTCTTTTAAATTTTTGTGTTTTATTGTAATTTTATTTGTAGTTTCAAAGTTTTTATGGGGTTTTGATTATGCCATGGAAATTCATTCATTGCCTAGTGTACCTCCCTGATGAGCCGTGATATTGCACACTGGATATCGCATCCACCATGCAATATCGCATACGATATATTGCGTCCTACCTCATCTTCTATAAATAAGAGATGGTGCCCTTTCTTCCAGAGAGTTAGACATAGACTCTTAGCCAAACTCTTGTAGTTTTATGATTCCAAAGTTAGAATAGAGTGAACAGATCTTTATTCGCACAATTTCTACCTAAGCACGCATTTGTGTACTGAAATAAAGATGAACTTTATGATAAACCTTGTAGCATACAGACTAAGATAATTAGTAATTAATTATTTTTGAATGTTTAATGCTTTTCTAGTTAATTAATATCTCTCTCAACCCTTGACTCTCTTAGTTAAGTACACTTAGTACGACCACTTCGAGCATGCGTGTAGCGCTTGGTAGCCCAGTAACAATTAGCATTTGGTAATCCCAGTAGCGGTGCACTAGTTCAAGATGTGTGTGGTAGGTGGGAATGGATACTAGTGTTAGGAACATTTAGAACTTAGTTAATGAATAGTTAATGTAAGTTAGGCACTTAGTTCTCTTTACCTTCCCCTATTAGCATAAGACATTAAAAAAAGATAAAAGTTATAAAAATCATATACCTCAAGCTTACTTAACCATACAAGCATGACAATAAAAGTAAGTTTGGGAAGACAACAATTGATTAACCTTGAGTGATCCATTAGGGTGCATAAGCACTTAGTCATTGAAGTTCGACTGGATCATGCGTGAAACACTTGTATTTGTATGGTTGAGTGTAAGGGTACCTCGTCACTCATCATTGGCGTCGTTGCCAGGGACTTAGTTCTTTGTGCGCTACGTAGAACATAGGAAATCATTCGTATCATTGGAATGCTAGAATGAACCCTTAGGGTTAATCAAAAAAATATTATACAATGGTACATCATACACTGAACAAGAAAAAAAATATATCTTCTTCTTCACATAAGAGCACTTTACCACCTAGGACTAACACACGAGACAGCCGATGGCATAATACATGTAACCAAGATCCACCAGTTCCTTAATAGTTCCATGTGGTATATACTCATCATGATGAGAATGTATCTGATTTCACCTTTATTCTCCACCAAGAAAAACAACTGTGTTGGAGATATTTGGAGGGTAACATAGTGTTTCCCCCAAATCGATCAATCCCCAACATGCTCCTTCATGCTCTCACATGAATAGGAATGATGCTTTTATACATGGAGTATGTTGCATGCAATCATGAAACAAGGGACTATCATCCCACAGAAGCGTAATGTCAAAGGAACTTGTGCTAGGAGAGTTACCACACATCCTTGAAGGGTAAATGGCCCCATAATGCTCCGTAGGTATTAAGTGAAATTGGGGGTGGTGAACCTACTTCAATAGGTTCCCCACCAAATAATGTTCCTCCTCCTAATGATGGTTAGGTGGTGGTGTATCAGACTCCACTCCATGGTTCACAACCTTGGTTCTGATACCCATGAACATGAAGTGTTCAACAAAGGAACACAAACACAAGATAAGGGTGGACATTCTGATCATGATCACAATCATGGCTGAGAGCATTGAAGAGAAGGTAGAAAACACCATCATGGTGATGGTTCTACTTCTTGTTCACCTTCATCTTCACCTTCATCCTCTCCTTTAGGTTCTGGATGCAGTCATAGGGAAACCAATCATGAGGACAAGGGAAAACAGAGTGAAAGACATCGACAAGATAGTCGAGAATGAGGATGAGGGCACTCTAAGGAATCAAGGCATAGAAGAAGGGAGAGTAGGGAACTGCATAGACATCATAGACACTATGAATGAGATGATCATGAAGAATCCCTACTCAGAACTAGAAGCATGCTAGATATAACAGAGGCCATAAGAGTTCCAACAAGGAACCAAAAGGATAGTAGGATGAAGAGGCTAGATATGAACAACATCCCACGATTTGAAGGGGGATACAATGCTGATCCTCAACATTGTTTACAAGCATTCCACAATGCATGTGCCTTGGAAAACATAGAAAATAAATGGAAAAAACTAAAGTTGTTCCCAAGGACACTAGTGAAAGAAGCTGAAATCTGGTACTGGTTCTTAGAACTAGAATCCATTCGGAGGTGGAGTATAATGTTATAACTATTCAATGATAAGTACCAAACATACTCTCGAGTCTCTAACTTGAGAAAGAAAATCCAAGGATGGAAGTNTATTACGCATTGTTACATCGTTGCCCTAGCCATGGTTATTT
>MNCI01028491.1:11115-48194 GCA_015680685.1 Gnetum montanum | reverse complement strand
AGACATTGATGGTGGATGTGAGATATGCCAATATGACCATCCTAAGGGATGTTGCCCAATGATCTCACATCTACAAGAGTCTGGGGTGCATGCACTCAACCCATGACTAAATAAATGGCAATCACCCTGACGGTTACCTTATCTCCAAGGTAACCCAAAGCAGTTTCACAAACCTTCAACATATTATCCAAGTGGAACTCCACCACAACCTGTTGAGCAACATCAATAGTGGCAATACCCACAGTCATGGGGGATGCCACCACCAAGGCAACAATACCCCTACCGGTAATCGAATCCATATGGCTATTATGTGTAGCATCCAATCTCTCTGTGTGACTCTGTTAGTCATGTTACACCACAACATCACTACCAAGCTTGTGAGTATTATAGAACTCCTTCTCCTAAGGGAGATAACCCACAAACATACCATCCTCCAAATCCATCCGCAACTCTCACATCAATAGCTCCATTACCACCCACTCCAACAATGCAAGGGGAACTCCCTACTCAACCACAACAACACAATGCCACGAGGGCTATGAACCTTCAATCCACTGTTGGTACTGACAACCGTATGAAGAAAAGACCTTTCCTTAGAACCAATAGCCTAACCAAGCCATCACAACCACAAGCGATTGAACCTTTGAACGTCTCTCCATAAAATAAGGCTTCAAAGCTCCCTTCAAACCAAATACCGAGCTCAATGCATACGATTATGTTAACACATGATGTTATTGACTAGATTAAGGTTGGCCACCTTCCCAAGAAATTATTTGATCCTAGAAGCCCCATAATCTATCTTCAAATCACTAGGAGTGAACCATGTAAAGCTCTTCTAGACTCAGGTTCCAAAGTCAACCTAATATCACAAGAGATGTACAAAGCCTACAACCTACCTCCATTAAGGGAGAGCAATATTTTCCTAGAGCTGGCTAACTAGTCCATCACTGTTCCCTTGGGACTGGTGGAGGACATCATCATCACTATGTGTGGGTGGTTGTACCCAGCTAATTTCCTAGTGATACAAGTCAATAATGATAAAGGGGACTTCCCAATAATAATGGGAATGGCATGGCTAAGTACTATAGGTGCATGTCTAGGAATTTGTGATCTTTCCTTGGAAATATCTAAGGAGAACACTCTTGGAAAGATTGAGAAGAATAAGGTTTCATGCATTTCAAACAGTGATACAGGGTGCACTTGCATGTAGAAATCATGGGTTGGGCAAAGTTTAGCATTGCCTACATGCAACCGATGTGCATAAGACCTTACCCTACAAAAGTGCCTATATGCAGCAGACACATGACAAAGAAACATCTAGTGGCTAATAGCTAATCAATAGAGTAACTCACTAATGTGCATGAAACTAACTGATGGGATAACTTATGCTTACACCAAAAGCATAGCTACACTCGAGCAAATCTATCGCCAACTTCTAAACCTTAACCTGGAAAACATCAACTGGGGGAAGTTGGAAATTCTTGAAAAATCCAAACAAGATCCCTTACAATTGAAACCATTGCCCACCGGTCTGGAATATATGACCCTCAAAAATGGAAAATTGGTAATCATCAATGCAAGACTTGCTTCCAAACAAAATGGAAGGCTACTAAAAGTAATAAACAAGTGGTCAAAAGCCTTTACCTAGTCATATCTCAAATTAACTAAAATAGATCCTAGGCTATGCCAACATGGGATTTATACTGACCCCTCCATGAAACCTCAAAACAACCATAGAGGAAACTGAATCCAAAATTAAAGCAAGTAGTAAAAGAAGAAATAGAATAGCTTCTTAAGGTTGTGTTCATATATTCCATTGCAGATAGTGAATGGGTTAGTCCTCTAGTGATCATGCCTAAAAAGGGAGGAAAATGGAGGATGTGCAGATATTTTAGGCTACTGAACATGACAACATTTAAGGTCACTTCTCGTTGCCATTCATTGACTAAGTCTTAGACACCATAGGAAGGCAGCACTGCTATAGTTTTGTAAATATAGATAGCCCTAGAAGACCAAGCCAAGACAACGTTCACTAGTCCTTGGGGAATGTTTGCATATAAATAAATGTTGTTTGGCTTGTGCAATACCCCTACCATGTTTTAGCATCTAGTTCTAAGCATATTCCAATAGTAGATAGGGAATGGAGTCGAAGTCTTTATGGACGACTTCTCCACCTATTGAACAAGTTTTGATTAAGCCTTGGATCGATTAAAGCAAGTGCTGAAAAGATGTGTAGAAACTAATTTAAGGCTCAACTAGCAAACAATCCATTTAATGGTCCAAGAAGAAATAGTACTTGGACATGAGGTTTCACACACATGAACAAAGATAGACCCAGATAAAATTAGGATCATCCAAGGAATCACCTGGAATTTGGAAACTATCAAAGACATTTGATCATTCATTGGACAGATTGGCTACTATAGGAGATTCATTGAAAACTTCTCCAAAGTTTTCAAACCATTGGTAGAGCTAAAAAAGAAGGACATACCATTTGAGTGGACCAAAGAATGTCAATGGGCATTCCAAACTCTAAAAAAAACGCTTGTAGAAACTCCCATTCCACAAGCTCCTGACTAATCTAGACCATTCCACATAATGACTGATGCATCCAATTATGCTTTAGGAGCCATACTTACATAGTTAGATGACCAAAAACACCCTTACTACATCCACTATGCAAGTAGAAGTATAGCTAGTGCAAAACTTAACTACATAACTACAGAGAAAGAATTAATGGTTCTAATGTTTACACTAGATAAGTTTAGGCACTATGTGTTAGGTTACAAAGTGTTCATCCATAAAGATCATAGTGTGATCTGGTTCCTCATGAACAATCCAACAGTTAGCCCTCGTATTATATGATGGCTGGTAATCCTATAGGAGTTTGATCTAACAATGGTCGATTGAAAAGGCACCGAGAATGTAGTTGTAGATCATTTATCTCAGTTTCACTAGGATAGTAAAAAGGATGAATATGTAATGTCTAATCATTTTCTTGATGAAACCCTCTTTTCTAGTGCAGTGAATAACCAACCCGTGGAGACAAACTGGTATAGTAGCATTCTCACCTGTCTCCTTACCCAACAAACACCATAGGAGCTAGACTTTAGGAAGAAGCAAAATTTCTTCATAGAGCCAAGTACTTCATGGAGATCAACAAAACACTTTACAAAGTGTGTCTTGATGGCTTGGTTTGATGGTGCATGCCTAAGGTAGACCAACTAAGAGTTCTCCAAGATGTGCATGAGGGCCCCTATGGGGGTCACTACGCAGGGAGATGAAAGGCTATTAAGATATTGCATGTAGGATATTACTGGCCAACATTATTTCTGGATGCCCATCAATATGTCTGATCTTGTGAGTGCTACCAATGTGATGGGGGAATGACTGCTAGAATGGAGGGTCTACAACAATGGATTCAACCTTTAGAACCCTTCAACATTTCGGAGATAGACTTTATGAGGCCCAATACACTAATGTCCAATGGAAAATTTTACATTGTAGTTGCCGTAGAATATCTAACAAAATGGGCTGAAGAAACTACTGTCATAGACTGCACATCATCTACAGCTGCATGATTTGTGCAATAACAAATCTTAAATAGGTTTGGTGTGCCACGTGCACTTGTTTCGAATAATGGAAAACATTTCACAGGTGCAACTTTTTGGAAGTTAATGCAATGCTTAGGGGTTGAACATAAATTGACTACACCTTATCACCCTCTAAAACACCCTAAAATTCAAAGGCATGCTTGCTTCACCACATCTTTGCAAATTGTGCAGTGTTACAACAGTTCTCCAGCCTGCCCACCTGAGTAGTTCATCCAGCCAACAGTGCACTTAGGAGTGGTGCATGGAATTATTGGCGGTGCTCAGAATGTGCAAAATTCTTCAATGAATTTTCTAAGTCAAGGGGTTTTGCTACACTACGCCGTGCTATGTAGCGTAGCAAACTTCAAAAGAAATTTGCAGAAGCGCAGTGCTACGCTATGCTATGCCACATAGTGTAGCACAACATAGAAAAAGACTAGACAGTCAGTTCCCTCACTCGACTTCATGTCCTTTAGCAATGTCTCCTTCCGTCAGAAAGTGGCAGACTTGGAAAAAAGTGGGCCTTGTTTGCTGCTATGCTATGCTGAGCTACATGGTGCAGCACGGTGTAGTAATTCTGCGAATGTGATAGAAGGCAACTCAAAGAGCAAGATCAGCAAGTTCACAAGTTTCGTAGTGCAAAAGGAAAAGTTTGCAAATTGGCGACGTTTTTTGTGACTAAGGCCAGCTGCTACGCTATGATACACTACATAGTGTAGCAAATATGCAACAAATAGTCAGAAAAACACGTAACAAGATGCTATGCTATGCCAAACATGCTGCGCTACAAAGCATAGCAAAACATGGTGGATGGTTGTGCGACATCAATGTACTTCATCTAATTACAACATTGGCACATGTCTCCAGATGTTGACAGTGCAATTACAGTGTAGTAGGCTCACGATTACACCATGGTAGGCTCGTAATTACAATGGTCATGCATGTCCAAATCATGCATGCCCATGTAGCATAGACAGGTCAATTTGGGCCTAAGGCATGTGGCGTCCAAACTACACCTTTCATGCACCCTTGGTCCTATAAATACCCCAATGAGCAACGTTCAAAGGACTTCCTCTAGTTCTTGCGGTTTCCCTCCTTTTTGGCAATTCAGTCCGATTTTGGCATTTTGGTCGGCTTCCCTCCTTTTTGGCAAATCGGTCCAATTTTGGCACTTTGGTCAGCTAACTATTTTGTTGGCTGACAAGAAAAAAGGCTAGCACTGTAACCTTGAGCATTGTAAGCCTTTTGTTGGAAATTGTAAATAGTTAGAATTCTCAATCAGCATTTTGTTCTACTCTTTTCTACAACCTTGGTAGCAATTCACATTGTTAATGCCTAAGTCTGTGTTCAAGCATACAGTCATCTTGCTCTACATGTCTTGTTTACTTTCGAGATCTTTGCAGTTCTCAGCACTGTTCAACTAATTGTATCCACCCTGATAAAGTGAAGTTTTAGCTTTGAAGTGGTGCATTTCTCTAACTGCATTTTACTTTGTCTCTTGCTTATTATCTCATTTTACACTATTTTCTGTCTCATTTACATTTAAGCATTACTTTGTGGTATCAGTCCCATTTTCCAATAACACATTGCAAAAGGTTATATTAACATCAACTAATTCCATGTCTGATCAACCACACCATTCAGGGTATCCCATTTCCGCTCCATCTAGCAAGGCTCTCCTACGGAAACAAGGTTAAGACTATTAACGATCGACGACCCGTCGATGTTTTCTAGTCACCAACATTTTCAGTCGCTATAGTTTTTTGGCACTAAAAGGAGGGTCTTTTAGTTCCCTTTCCACATGTCATGGTAGTCCTATAAGCCTTCTGCACCCTGATACACATTAGCATAAACTTGACATCCATCTGTGGTTGTTTACGCATCATGCGGTGTAGATCAATCACCTCGACGGTTCCTCGGGAATCCTACAGTGCATAAAGCCTCTGATTGCCAGTTGACTTACCTATCTTATGGTAGTCTTGCATGTGTTCTATACCCTATCATGCACCAGTGTAAATGTGACACCCTTTTGCAATTGTTTATACACCATGTCATACAGGCTGGTCACTTTGACGATTCCTTGAGAACCCTACAAGACATAAAGCCTTTTTAGTTGTTTTCCAATTTCTTTGCATTTTTCCATTTGCAAAATTGTTTTGTTTAATAATGGCTTTCTCGAGCACCATTGCTAACACCTTCAACATTGAGGTTCCCATCACGGTTCAAGATACCACTAGTGTCGAACAACTACTAAAATCTATGCTGGAAACACGTTGATCTCTCAAGATTCAAAACCAAGGACCTCAGGGTTTGACCCAGCAGCATGAATGCTATAACTTCATTTATGCAAAGGTGCAGGAAAATATGCCCTTGGATGTACACGAACTCAAAGACAAACGTAGCTTTGAGTTTGCTTACTGCAACGGGAAGGAATTTGTTCCCACTCCTAACGCTTCCATCCATTTGACATGGGTAAACCAATGGCTTTTAGACTAGCTGATCTAGTTGGTTAGACTTAAGGAGCAACAGGACATAGCATCCAACCACGAAGACATCTTCCAGGATGAATAGGAGAAACTCAATTCCCAATTCGACGAGGGAGGTCAAACCAACCCCGTTACTGTCCCTCCTACCCAATCTTTTTGGACTAACCCGCTGTGTGTTGACACTTCCTTCATGATCATGCATATGCTACCGCAACCCACGATTACGTCTGCTATGGGTAGCCACATCAACCCCATGACATTTCAATGCCCTTTCTTGTGTGTTTCACCTATTTCATTTGTAGCCACTATTCCTTCACAAACTGTTCATCAGCCTATTCTAGTAGCACATGACACGCCAATCACAGCTACCCTACCACATGTTCCCACCATGCCTATTTCGCAGTCATACGTAACTTCCATTTTGATCCCCACATTTACACATGTCCCACCATCAGTGGTGTGTCTAGGCCCTTCCACGTGGTGGACCCTATCCACTGCTTCCCTTGCTACGCTACCATCGCAGATGTCTCACCATGTTCCACATCAAGTCTACCAACACCCACAAATGATACAACATGGTGTGGGAATGTGGTCTTTTACGCCTCACACACAATCCACCAATTCTATGATGTAACCCACGGTTGTCGTCTCAATGACACCGCCTACTAGATGGTGGACAGCACAAGGAGCACCCTTCATAGGGGCCACCCCAATGGTGACACCGATGGGTCACGCTATTACCCCTGCCACCCCATAGATGGGAACTACCCCAGTAGTTCCCCAACCATCTACATCATCCCAGGGTCTGGACCAAACGTTCTAGCTCATCGAGACCCTTACTGAGGAAATAAAATGCCTCAAAGCTACTAGGTCTGACATGGTACAAGTCATGGACTTTTACCAGGATGACCCTGTTAGCCCTGAAATCCTTGCTCTGATGTTACCCCCAGGGATGTCTCTCCCCCACTTCATGAAGTACAATGGGGAGGGATATCCCAATGCAAATCTTGTTACCTTTAGGTCTAAATCTCTTCTATTGCAACAATGGCTGCACATGATTATTCGTGTCTTTGCTATGTCCCTAGCTAGGAAAGTTTTAGATTGGTACCACGTGCTACCATGCTAGTCTATTTCAACCCTGGAAGAGCTTTTGACTTATTTCGTGATGCGCTTCAAGTAAAACTTGAAGCCAAAAACCACATTGGATCATTTGATGAGCGTGAAGCAAGATCCTCTAGAGCCAGTCCAAAAGTTCATTTAGCGTTGGAGCATAACGCTTAATCCACGAGTCCATCGTGGAGGCCCACTTGTTGGCTATCTTTAAAGGTGTAGTGAATGCATTTATCAAGTCTAAACTGTACTACCTCACCCTTCGCACTCTTAGTCAAGCCTTCGCTCAGACTAAGAGTATACAGGACATGGCCAAGGCAAGCAAAGACATGGTCTATATTGCCTATAGAAACACCTTCACAAAGAAGGACAAGGGTAAGGCCGCAACAACCATAGTGGCCACTATGACAACCAAGGCCAAGCCCAAACCTAGTAACAATGGTAACAAGAACAACAAGAAACCAATCGTACCTGTAGCTAACCCTATGCCCAAACATGGCCATGCACTGCAACCTACTATACCTACACCCAAGACATGTACGCAACCTAAACTGAACTTTCAGCATAAGGATCACTCAAAGTACATCCCACTACCTCTCAAGTCTTTAGAACTTCTAAAGAAACTACTGGTAGCAGGGCACATCTAACACGAGAAAATGTCGGAAGAAGGAATCAGGAGACATCAGTGCTACTGCGAGATCCTTAGGAACCCCTCTTTGGCCCTACCCAATGAGCCCCCAATTCCTAAGGACTTTAGGCTAGACAGGTTTTGTGACTATCACCAACAGTGTGGTCATAACACAGATTACTATCTAGCATTGCAAGATGACATCTAGAGATTAATCAATCAGGGAAAACTGGTATTGAATGAAAGCAACCTAGTATGCCCTGAGAACCAATCTATGCATGTCTACACAAACCCCCTCAACACCAACAATGTCAGTTACATCATCAATGCCATCAATATTGATACTTATCCTACACCACACCAATAGCCATTCGTGGTCCATGTGCCTCAACATAGTGCACCAGCACCACCAGTGGATGGCTAAAGCTTGCAATAGCCATTCATTCTGAGAGTCCCTCCATGGGAATCCATCTCTGCGCCACCTATTAGCAAAACCATGCTACCCTGCCCGTTAACACTATTAGCTCCTTTCATCATCAGGGGGCCAACTCCTTCGACAACCCCCGTTCCATGCAAAATAGCTGAACAACCTTCTTATCCTAAAAAACAAGAAGTATGTTTTGTAGGTGAGACGTCAAGAGGAAGTATTGTCCTTGGTATTTCCAAGCCTATGTCTTCATCCCCTATGTTCATGCCCTCATCACTAAAGAGGAATGTCGCTATAACCATGCACTCTATGCCACCCTACCAAAAAGGACTTGAACCCAAGCCTGGAATCACCCCTCCTTAGGAAATCTATTTTTTGGGATGAATAGAAGAGGAGGAAAGCATTAAACAGGGGGGTGGCCAAGACCTCTTGGATGCCCTCACTCAGGTCAAGCAAGTCCTAAAATAGAAATACACTACATTGAGCTTATATGACCTAATCATGACATCTGTCCCACAACGTGAGGCTCTAATCCACATTTTGATGGCGATTCTGGTCAATGAAGACATGCTAGTGGAAGAGGAAGCAATCTACTCAGTCATGCTCCCCTTTGCACGTACAGAGCTAGAACCACCTCAACTAACTTTCTACGATGATGCCATTAGGGAGGATCCCGAAAGGGGCCATGTGACTATAGCATCCCTTTTCATCATAATTCGGGTCAACCAACACCAAATCCAAATTGTACATGTTGATGATGGGACTGCCATGAACGTCATCCCCTTCCCTATTGTGGACAAGTTGGGCTTGGTTGACCAGATCAAACCCACAACCACATCATGCTTGAAGTCGTTCAATGGGACATGCGTCCTAGTGAAAGGCATAGTGCACATAGACATTGTGGCAGGGGACCAGTTCCCACAAATGCAATGTTCATCATGGTCAAGGAAATGCCTGGGTTTAGCCTGATCTTGGGGAGATCATGGTTAGCATAACTTAGGGCTATCTCCTCACCTATACACCAGGAAATCCACCTACCATACGTAGGCAAGGAGGTGGTGATCCATGGTGATGAGGAAATTACGCAAGAAATCCATAACATAGACATGGAGTAGGGCTCAGAGGTCATAACCTTTGAGGATAAAGTGCGTACTTATGCACACATTAACCATCCAGCGGGAGAATCGGCTCAGCAGATCAATCTCCAATATGAAAGCGCATGGGTTGAGTTACCCTTCCAACCAGGGGACAATCATGCAAACGAAGGCCCTGGCAAAGCGCCCTGGCCTTATGCTCTGCTTAATCCACGATGTGTCAAGAAGCATCTATGCATAGCATAGCAACCCCACTACTTCCCACCCAATCAACACTCTTTGCAAATTACCATCTTTCATTGTTTACAATCCATCTATCTACATAAGTTACCAGTTAGCAGTTGTTCAAGTTGTTAACGTATCATCTCTTTCGCATGCTACAATTTGGCCCAAAACAGTCTAAAACTAGCAATGGCCTAAAATGGCCTAAAACTAGCAATGTCTACTAGAGGCCCAAAATTCCCTAAAACTAGCAACGGCCTGAAATGGCCTAAAACTATACTTCCCCAAGGCTCGAAATGGCCTAAAACTAGCAGTAGTCCGAATTGACTTAAAACTAGCACATAAAAGCATGAAAATTTTACACAAAGCGTAACACGTAGACAATGCACAAGTCAACGTAGAATCAATTTATTTTCTAAAATTCTCTTCTTTAATCAAAACTTTTACCTTTTAGACAATGTTTGCAAAAATTTTACAAAAATTTGAAGTTTCAAAAAACAATCCCATGTTGTCATGGGTTGTCCCTGTTCGCATCATCTCCACCATTCTTTTCTGCATCATTTCCTTTTGCATCACCTTCCCTTGCATTGTTCCCTACCAATTCTTCATTCCTTCCCTCTATGGGCCCTGCACTGCCATTTGGAGCCTACATCGTAAGAATGAAGTGGTCAGCTAAAGCAACGCATGCAAGCTACAACAGAGCATTATCATTGATACAATAGAAGGCAACTAACCTGAGTAGGGCCTGCATCTGTCTTGAAGGGTATCCAGTTTAAACCGAGACTGAGGTGGTGTTAGAAGTCCTCTACCGTGATGTCCACCCAGAACCTATTGCTTGGTTCAACGTCCGTAGCAGCTCTCTCCCTCTCTATGGTTGTCCACCTTGGTGGTCCTGGGGAAAAGGAGATGATCGCAGTCTCTCCTGTGGGAAGGTCCACTTTCCAATCAAGAGATTCCATAATCTTTACCTACTCTTTGAACCTGGCATAGGCCTCAGAAATGTCAATAGCATTTATGAATGCTTTATACGTAAACGCCTCCATAGTAGTGTCTTTGTATAGTTTACGATAGATATTATGTTCCAATTTATACAAATGTTTATGGTTCTTCTAGGACTGCCCCCATTCGTAAACGTTGGAGCTAAAATCTTTCAAATCCTGACATTTCTGGGCTAACAAGTCCATTTGCATTCATTGTTCTATTATTTCATGGGTGGCGTTGACGTTTTGACGCATGACTATCCAAAATCTAGCATAATCTATCACAGCAGTGCACCAGTCCTCGTTATTAGTGTCACAGGCTATGAGGAATTCATTCCTCAACTTGAGATCCTCCACCTTGGCGTTCAAGTTGGCTTTCTCTTGCTCAACTCTTTGGACCCATTTCCACAGGTCCTTGTTGATGTGCTTATACTCCCACAAGGATCGTGCCGAGTGCAAAGCACACTTGCAAGCCTAGTCGTATGCACGACGAGACACCTCGATCACTTCAGGTAGGAATGTAGGCATGATACCAACTTTCAAAGGTCATGCCAGGTCCCATTTGAGTCAAGAGGCTACCATGACATGAAGAGCATACTAGTCGCATTAGTATAGAAAGATTACCAAACTCAAGAAATTCTAGCATAGTAACATGAGAGCACCTAACACTACTACTTACCCACTTCAGGATCCACCTATTGAAGGTAGCTGATCATGTTTTCGAAGATTTCTTACATAAACATAAACTTATCAGGTGTCTCAATCCATGATTCCACATGAGTCAAAGGGGGTCCTGCAGCATCAACAATGGTGCCTATTATATGATTAAACACATCAACAATGGCCAAAATGGGCTATGACAAGGCAAACATATTGCCAAACTCACCAGTGTCCAATTGTGTTCTCCCTTCTTGCTAATGCAAAACGATGGTGGCATCCTTGGTAGAAGTCCTTGCCAAGTCTGTACGGGCCTCTTCTTCATGTGCTGGTGCCTTTGCTTTTGAGAGACCAGCATCCTTTCTATTCTAGGGAGACTCTTCTTCGTCTCCATAGCATAGCGTAGTAGACGATAACAAAGTAGGAATTAAACAAAAGATTTCACCAATGGGGGGTTGCATCCTCTGTAGTTTAAGCCATAGTCTCTGCCCCTCCTCTTCCTTTATGTGAAGGTTTTCCTTAGCTGGAGGAGGCCTCTTTTGCTACAACTTTCTGGTCACAGTCTCGGCTATGATACATTCCCCCCACGACATGTTATCGGCTACAGTGGGAGGCATCTCTCCTATGCTATCTTGGCCATGGAATTTGTGGGCCACCCAATCCTTAGTCATCATAGAGAACAACTCCTTGATTATTTCTGTGGAATCTTCAACATGAGTGATCCAGAGGACCTAGCAGATCCACATTCTAGAAATCTAGTTGCGATTCCACATAACCTAGGCTCCATTCTCATGAACAACCAAAAACTCCACAAAACTCTTCAGAAAAGCTATGTAAAAGGCATAATGTATATTGGAATGGAACTCTGGTTTCTTATGGAACCCCAAGATTTTGGTCTGCATCAATCCCCAGGACATTCCCTTGGGAAGGCAGCTAGGGGAATACATGGGCACGGAAGATAGGGTAAACCTCCCTAGTGGGTCCTTCTTTTAGCTTCTCCATGGGGATCTCCTTTCGCTCCTTGGCAATCCTTAACCACTCTTGAATGTCCTTCTTCTAAAAGGTCATCTCCCTCTTGGACTTTGACCCTATGAGGATGCCATCATTAGGGACACCAAAGAGGTCCACAAATAGCTAGTCATTGATTTCAATGACATCCCATACATCATGTATGCATGTGCCAAAGTGGCCCACCTTGTCGGAAAAGGGGTTGACCAGGGAAAGCATCTCGGTGGTAGGAATCCTCGGATTCAAGGCCAGGAATAGATCCATAAGCCTAGCCTTTTGGATATTCTAGACCAAGGAATTTGAAGCCACACCATTTATCCATCGTTGGCTTGTATCTACTTCTCCGTACTTGAAGTAGATGTTTGTTCCCTATGTCTCGGCGATTACCACTATCAACCCCTGGGGCTTTTTCACCCCTATAACAATTTTCACAAGAAACGTTTAGCATAAAAATGTAGAAAATCCAAAGATTTCAAAGACACTTAAGCATGAAACACTTACTATTTAGCCTACCAGGTCTGTATGTTAACGGTCCGAAAAAGACCTTAAACTAGCATTTTCACATTTTTGCATTGGCAGTTTTGCATTTCTTAGTAGTTTCACGTTTTTGCATCAACAGTTTTACATTTTCTATTTTAGCAACTTTGCATCTCCATGACATAGCGTTCTACCATGAATTTAAACTAGAAAATTTTTAATCTTTACATCATACTTCGCTAGTTACATCTCATTGTTGTTTGCAAATTTATGTTATACACAATCACTGCCAACAGTTGCCCCTTAACTAGGCTTTTATCTCATTTTGACAGGTTAAGTAAAAAATGGAAATCCATCATGATCTCTTCACGTCTTTAGCTTTAGCAGGTCCACATGGCAAGCTCACAAGACAATTGAACCCCAACCTGATCGACTGGGGATCAACCATAGCTAGCACCATAGCGTCCTTAGAAATTTCCCTAGACTAGCCGGGGATGTAACTGAGGACCCTCTCGTTGAGACACCTATGACCACATCCAAGGGGAAAATAAAAACGTTAAAACTTAGCTCCCTCCTAGATGAACAAAAATGTAGCCAAGATTCTGCAAGACAACATCAAAGTCTTCGCATGGTCATACAGTGAAATGCTAGGTTTAGATCCGCTACTGATACAGCACAACATCATCCTAGATCCACACATGAAGGCAATCAAGCAGAAAGCTTATAAAGTTAAACCGGAAATCACACTAGTTGTAAGGGATGAAATGACCAAGCTATACCAAGCTAGTTTCATCCATGTAGTTGATTACTCAGAATGGGTATGCAACATTGCTGTGGTTTCCAAGAAAACTAGAGGAATATGAATTTGCATAGACTTCCAGGATCTGAAAAAAGCAACGATCAAGGAAAACTTCCCACTTCCAAGCATCGATCAACTCGTCAACACTACGACTAGTCATGCTCTGTTATCCTTCATGGATGGTTTCTCCAACTACAATCAACCTAGAGCATTAGCTAACAACAACCTTCATGACCCCATGGGGGACCTTCTACTACACCATGATGCCCTTTGGGCTCAAAAATTTTGGGGAAACCTACCAGCAAGCCATGACCTATATCTTTAGTGACTACATCCTAGAAACTCTAAATGACTATGTGGATGATATAGCAGTCAATTCCAAGGAGGTAGGTGATCATTCACAAAATCTAGAGGTAGTATTTAAGTGCTACCAAATGCACGACATGTGCCTTAATCCTAAAAAGTGTGTCTTTGGGGTAAAAACCATATGCATGTTAGGGTTTGTAGTATTGGAGGCTAGAATACAGGTGTACGCTGACAAATTTAAGGCCATCGTCAACCTAACACCTCCCACAAACCTTAAGGAGTTATGTGGGTTGCAAGGTAGGGTACAGTTCATCCGAAGGTTTATAGAAAAGTTGACTGAAAAGTTACACGCCATGCAACATATTCTAAAGAAAGGGTTTAACTTCAAGTGGACAACCCAGTGTCAACAAGCCTTCAATGACTTGAAGGAAGAGCTTTTGCACCTTCCAACTATGCATTTGTCACAGAGGGATAAGCCTTTCCTCATCTACCTTGCCACCTCTGACACATCTATCGTAGCACTATTATGTCAGAAACAAGATGATGGATTTGAAATACCAGTGTATTATCTAAGTTATGCACTAATAGTGCATGTTGCAGAATACAACGAAGTGGAGAGCAATTGCCTTACCTTAGTATTTGCATTAAGGAAGTGAAGGCATTACCTATTTCTTAGTACAATTAACATCATTTGCAAAAGCAACATACTTCGGGCCATCACTAACAACCTATATGAAAGTAGTAGGATAGCCTGATGCAAAGTAATAACCATAGAGTTCGACTTACACTATGTGAGCCAATCATTGATGAAGGGTCAAGCCATAGCGACCCAACTCATAGCCTTGCCCATCGATGACCAGGCAACCATAGATCCCAAATTCCCAGATGAGCATGTTGGCACTATCAACATCGTTCCATCACACCTGGAAGCTACTTTACACTTTGAAGGTGCCTCAACCATGCAAGGAGGTAGTACAGCTACCATCATTACATTTCCCTCTAGGGAAATGCACTCGTTTACTTATCGTTTTGCATTCCCTTGCACCAACAATGTGGCAAAGTATGAGGGGATTCTCATAGGCCTCTTAGCTACCCAAACACTAGGCATACAACACTTGGTGATCCATGGTGATTCACAACTAGCTGTGAATCAAGTTACCAAGGTCTATGCCTGTAAAGCTACACACCTACAACCCTATTGCTACCTAGCAAAAATCTTGCTTAAGCAATTTGCAACCACAGATGTGCAACACGTGCCATGCAATGAGAACACCATAGTAGATGCCTTAGCTACCCTTGCATTAAATATTCCACCATACTTGTTCATAAATTTACCAACTTCGATTGTCAAATATACTGAGCCTGTCACTCAGGTGGGACACATGGCCTCTATTAGTGCTATGGATACCCAAAGAGTGGTACACTAACATTAAAGCCTACCAAAAACATAGCGAACCCCCATGGGGACTAACATCTGCCTAGAGAGATGCAATCCGTAAGCATGCTCGGTAATACGTGCTCATGGGAAATAACACATTGCGTAGACACTCCTACGATGGGATATTGCTGGAATGCGTGGGTGAGGAGCAGGTATGGAAGGTAGTTAATGAAGTGCATGAGGGATTGTGTGGTGGACACATAGCACCTAGGGCTATGGCCATGAAAATTAGATGCCTAGGGTACTATTGGCCCCACATGGAGCGTGATTGCTTGTCAAAATTCAAGATGTGTGACACATGCCAAAGATACAAAAATCTCATACACATCTCACCTATGGACCTGCACCCACGCAAATCACATAGCCTTTCCAACGATGAGGACTAGACCTCATAGGACCTATCACACCTGAGTCCTCCATAGGGCATAGCTTCATTATCACCATCACTGAGTATTTTACTAAGTGGGTGGAAGCCATCCCCCTAAGCAAGATGATGTCTTAGCAGATCTTCCACTTCTTCCTGGACAACATTGTGATAAGATTTGGGCTTCTGATGACTATTTTAATTGATAATGGGCCACAATTCAGCAGTACGGAAACCCAAACCTTCTATAACAATCTAGGCATCAGGAAATCATTCTCCTCCCCATATTACCCATAGGCAAATGGATAGGTAGAGGCTACAAATAAGTCCATCATCAACTTGTTGAATCATATGCTTAACAATAAGAAGAGGCAATGGCACGAGAAAATCCTCTACGTTCTATGGGCCTACAGAATGACGTGTAGAACCACAACAAGTAAGACTCCTTACAGCCTTGTTTATGGATCTGAAGCTATGTTGCCTCTTGATTTGTAGGTACCATCACTCTGGATGATCCTATCTGATGTTGTGAGTGAAGCCCAGAACAACGAGTCGTGGATCATTGAACTCGACTCAATAGAGGAGGAGTGCATGTAGACGTTAAGCCTCATAAAGCGCTACCACAACAAGAAACAACAAAAGCACTATGCAGACCCGCATCAATGGCCAGTAAAAAAGGGAGACCTCATCCTCAAGGTTTCCCATGAGCATGTAAGTAAATTCTCAGCCAACTAGAAATGCCCTTACATGGTCTCTAAGGCATTTGGGAATGGAGCCTTCAAACTAGCGGACATGGACAGCAACGAGTTCACCAACCTGGTGAATCATTCATACCTCAAGCCATACTACATCTAAAGCATGAATGCAATAGGAAGCATCTGCTACGATGTTAAAATGGCAGGAACAAGCAACATCCATAATGATGTTCAACTAGTAGCAACAAGCAATGTCCGCTATGATGTTAAACTGGTGGCAACCATCCGCTACGATGTTAAACTGGCATGTACAGTTTGCTGGGACCTTAAACTAGCATAGTGGTCTGCTGGGACCCTAAACCAGCACACAGTCTACTAGGACCTTAAAATTGGTTCGCGTCATGTCCCCAGCATGCATCTGCATCAAGTACACATCGAAAAAGCATGTGCAATGCTGACGTGGGGGTGGGATGTTGTAGCTCCAGAACACAGTTCACTATGCAATGAGAACACGATCTGGAATGTACGTGATGCTACCACCCTTGGCATTGTGTTGACCCTCCAGAGATGTCATATGACATTGCACTAGCCCTCTAGACCTACTATCATCACAATCCACTGCCCTAATGGTAGTTCCTTGGTCATTGCCTGCTGCTGGAGTTCTGTAGTATTATGGCCCAACCACAATATTGTTATCCTCTAGCTTCCTACTGATGCCTAGGCTCTCATGACATTTAGCTATGTGGTAGTTGATCCCATAGCTAAATCAAGAATGCATGCATTTGGTAGGGATTCCAGAGCATTCGCACTCACAGCAACTCCCTGCATCTTCAATGCTAGCCCCTCCACAATGATGCTATCGAGGCCGTTGTAGGCCTTTCTACTTTGGAAACCATGCACTAGCAAAGATGTCCAAGATCTTCAACAACGTCTATAGCAAGAAAGACCTTTTCCCTCATCGGATGAGGATACGTCTTGCCATAGCAAATGCTACAATGTTACGAAGTGAGTGCCTCGACTAGTTGGGCTACTTCAAAGTGTAAATTCCATGACGTGCGTAACACAGCTCGCCACATGGGAAGCATCTATAGGAAGGTCAAAACCCCACACAGATGTAACACAACTCATCCTGGGGAAGAAACACCTGTCCTACAAGAGGTCAAAGGTCAACAAAAGTAAACATAAAAATGCGAACAACTTCCACATGAGCACTCCGATGAAGGACTCTGCTAAGCCTCATCTTTATCACTTTTTCTTGAACCTCCTTCCTCCCTGCTTCATCCTTTCCCCCTAAAAAAACTAATGCAACACTCTCAAGCATAGCCAAGTGACGTCTTGATCATCACCGAGCAACAACGTTAGCGTCATGTCTTCTGTGGTGTTTCATATTCTTTGTTAACGTCTCTCAAGCCCATCCTCCAGACGTTGACAAAGAGGGGGGAATGAAACACCCCAAAATTTGAAGGTATGCTTGCTTCACCACGTCTTTTCAAATCATGTAGCGTAATGAGAGTTCACCAGCCTACCCACCTAAGTAGTTCATCTAGCTGAAAGCGCACTTAGGAGTGCTACGTGGAATTATTGGTGATGCTTAGAACGCGCAAAATGCTTCAGCGAGTTTTCTAAGTCAAGGGGTTTTGCTACACTATGTTGCGCTATGTAGTGTAGCAAACATTAGAAGATGTTTGTAGAAGCACAGTGCTATGCTATGCTATGCCACATAGCATAGCATAGCATAGTAAAAAACTAGATGGTCAATCCCCTCGCCAGACTTTAAATCCTTCAGCAATGTCTCCTTCTGTCTGTAAGTGGAGGACTTGCCATAAAGCGGGCCATGTTTACTTCTATGCTACGCTGAGCTACATGATGCAGCGTGACGTAGCAATTCTACAAAATTGATAGAAGGCAACTCAAAGAGCAAGATCAGCAAGTTCGCAAGTTTCACATTGCAAAAGGAAAAGTTTGCAAATTAGCGACCTTTTTGTAACTAAGGTTAGCTGGTACGCTACGCTATTCTACATAGCATAGCATAGCATAGAAAATATGCAACAAACAATCAAAATCGCATAACAAGATGCTACGCTATGCCAAACATGCTGCACTACAAAGCACAGCAAAACATGGTGGGTGGTTGTGCGACATCAATGCACTTCAACTAATTGCACCATTGGCACACATCTCCAGATGCTGACAGTGCAATTACGCTGTACCAAGCTCATGATTATCACATTGCAGGCTCGTAATTACAATGGTCATACATGTCCATGTAGCATAGACAGGTCAACGTGGGCCCAAGGCACATGGCATCCAAAACTATCCCTTTCGCGCACCCTTGGTTTTATAAATACCCCAACGAGAAACGTTCAAAGGACTTCCTCCGATTCTTGCAACTTCCCTCCTTTTTGGCAATTAGGTCCAAATTGAAAATTTTGGTCAATTTCCCTCCTTTTTGGCAATTTGGTTGGGTTTTGGCATTTTGGTCGACTAACTATTTTGTTGGCTGACAAGCAAAAAGGCTAGCACTGTAACCTTGAGCATTGTAAGCTTTCTGTTGGACATTGTAAATAGTTAGCATTCTTAGTCGACATTTTTTTATACTCTTTTCTACCACCTTGGTAGCACTTTGCATTGTTAACACTTGAGTCCACGTTCAAGCACACAACTGTCTTGCTCTACACATCTTGGTTACTCTTGGGATCTCTACACTTCTCAACGCTGTGCAACCGATTGTATATACCCTAATAGAGCGAAGTCGTAGCTTTGAAGCGGTGCATTTTCTAACTACAGTTTACTTTGTCTCTTTCTTATTATCACATTTTACACTATTTTCTGTCTCTTTTACATTTAAACATTACTTTGTGCTATCAGTCCCATTTTCAAATCACACGTTGCAAAAAGCTATATTAACATTGACTAGGTCCCTGTCTGATCGACCAGACCATTCAAGGTGCCTCATTTCCTCTTCATCTAGCACGGCCTTCTCATGGAAACAGGGTTAAGACTATTAATAACTGATAACCCGTTGGTGTTTTCCAGCCACCGACGTTTTTGGTCGCTACACCCTCAAGCTAACGAACAAGCTGAGGTCACCAATAGAGAGATCACAAAAATATTAACAAGGACAATTAGCAAGTATAGGCGAGATTGGAGCACTAAACTGAATGATGCTCTTTGGGCATACCGCTCCACTTGGAAACTCCCTATAGGCTACTCTCCCTATGAGTTAGTGTATGGAAAGCTTCCAATGCTTCCAATTCAAATCGAGCTCCGTACACTATCAATAGCTTGTGATCTTCACCTTGATCTTGATCTAGCACAAAAAAAAAGGTTGGCAACTTTAAACATGCTAGAAAAAAATCAATTAACTACCCTATCATCAAATGAGTTGCATAAGTCATATAAAAAGTAATGTCATCACTTGAAAATTCGAAAGGTTAAGTATCAACTAGGAGATAAGGCTCTCTATTGGAATCCCACACATGTGCCACAATGCACCAAATTTCAAACACTATGGGAAGGACCTTACATTATTCATACAACCTTTCCTTTAGGGTCCATGACCATATACAAACCTGAGAGCCCTAATAAGAGATTGTTAGTTAATGTGCAATAGACCAAACCTTTCGATGAACTTAGAACAGGTAGTGCACATAATACCTCTGAAAAGGGACAACACTGCTCACTATTTTGGATCTCTTCCTTTCAACTCAGTCATGGGGGAGATGGCCACCTCTACTAACCAATTGAGGCCCTCAGTTCTTTTTTAAGTATTTATTGTACACATTTTTTTTTACAAATTTCTTTAACTTTTCTTATTTTTGTTTTGCAACAGCATTTATACCTTTCCATTTCTTTGTTTGATTGTTTGTTTATTGTTTTTGTTTCTATTTTGTTTGTTCTTTTTTTTGTCTTTGCTTGTTTTGTTAGGTTTTTCACGTAATAAGTGCTCCTGATGATGGTATGAACTATATTCTATTGGTTGCTAATGTTTGGTTTTTACCTTTGAGTTATAATGTTGATACTAAGGTATGGTTCTTTTGATATAACAGGAAATGAGTCCATGTCATCCATGCATCCATGAATTTTTATGGTCTCTCTTGGCTTGGAACTGTACAGTCTTTTTCTTAATAACAAAACTATTAATGAACTGGTGATTGGGCATTTCTCAAACTAAGGAAGGACTCAAGGACTAAAAAGGGTGTGACCTCAAGGGGATTTGATGCATTTGTGCTAGCCATTCTCTTGGGTGCTTGGATGTTTTCTTCTTGATATTTTCTTACCATTCTGACATTGCTCTATTATCGGGAAGCTAAGCTAATAAAAATAATAAGTCTTTACATGGTGTGGTTCTCACACAAGAAAAAAAAATGAAGAAGTGAGAGTTCAAAGCACATCCCTTAGAAAAAATAATCATCTGGGCTACAAGCATTGGTTATGAAACCAAACAAGCATGTTCCCTCTAACTAAGGCCCTCTCTCGCTTCCCACTTTTCCCTTTTTCATTTCCTCGGAATGGTGCTGACTCTTTGGTGAAAGCATTCCTGTTACTTCAAGTGGATGGATTGGCCGAGTGTATTAATATGAAGTCACTATAAGTGGATTGTTTAAGGCTAGATTTGGAATGAGATCTACTCAGTTACATTAACCATAAATACACAAGGGGCTATACACCACCTTGTTCTTGGGACTCCATTCCATTCTCTTCTCCCCATCACTCTTTCTCCATTTTCCACCTCATTCCCTATTATATTAATAGTCTATATCTTGGTTCATGAATTATTTTCTCTTTGGTAACTTTTTGTGGTTAATACTTTAACTCTTGCTCCCAATTGTCATTTCTAGAGCCTACAGACTCTTTGAATGTGGGTTTGTTAGGGTATAAAAGGCATGAGCCTACTTTGGGGAGGACCCATTGGCATTCTTATTTGGTGCATCAGTTAACTTCTTTCCTTTCAACATTCCTGCAATCAACCTTTATTTTTTTCATTCCCATCTCTAACATCCATTTTATTGGTTTTTTCATTGTTTCTTTTTCTCCATATTTCTTATTCCTTATCTTTTTTCATTCTATTGCTATCGGAGGATCGCTCTTAGTCATGGGGGTCCTGGTCCAATTTTTTCAATTTTCCTAACCCCTGCACCTTGGGTAGTCACTAGTGTTATATCTCTAGAATCCGTATTAGCCATATCACAACTCAGCCAATGGACCTTACACCGAGGCAAGGTATCAATTTTATTGTGATTTACTTATCCTTTCTCATATGTGATTATGTTGTGTGTGCAGATGACAATCATACAGCAATGGATTAGACCTGGAAGAAACACTCAGGATGGACTGGTTCTGGAAAAATTGTATAAGGAAAAAGACTGATGGCATGGTTATATATGGATAACGGAATGCAGAATCCTAGTGTCAGCAGCAATGCGTCTTCTTCTTTTCTCTCTTTCTCTCTCTTCTCTCTTCTCTCTCAGCTACCAAATAAGGCTGGATGTCAATCATGTATAATATTCATTCTTGTAGTCATGAACACTAATATTGTCATGTATTGTAATGATTGATCCATTCACACATCATCCCATTCACCATTAGTTGTCATTCAAGTCAATAATCCCATACCTTCCCAATATTTTGTAAGGAACTTAAGGATGAGTTTTCATTCAATCATGGGGGTATGATGAGTTGCGATATTGCATCCACCATGCAATATTACATACGTGAAATCGCATCTTGCCTCATCTTCTATAAATAAGAGGTGGCACCCTTTATTCGAGAGAGTTAGACTTAGATTGTTAGCCAAACTCTTGCAGTTTTATCATTCCAGAGTTAGAATAATTTCTGTGTGCCTGCAGTAGGAGTCATAGAGTGAACAGATCTTTATTCGAGCAATTTGTACCTGAGCACACATTTGTGTATGAAAATAAATATGAACTTTACGATAAACCTTGTAGCATAAAGACTAAGCTACTTAGTAATTAATTATTATTGACTGTTTAATGCCTTTCTAGTTAATTAATCTCTCTCTCAACCTTCGACTCTCTTAGTTAAGTACACTCAATATGACTGCTTCAAGCATGCGTGTAGCGCTTGGTAACCCAGTAATGATTAGCATTTGGTAATCCTAGCAGTATTGCACTAGTTCAGGATGTGTATGACAAGTGGAAATGGATATCAGTGTTAGGAATATTTAGAACTTAGTTAATGAATAGTTAATGTAAGTTAGGCACTTAGTTCTCTTTACCTTCTCGTATTAGCATAAGACATTAGAAAAAGATAAAAGTTATAAAAATCATATACCTCAAGCTTACTTAACCATACAACTATGAGAATACAAGTAAGTTTGGGAAGACAACGATTGTTCAACCCTAAGTGTTCCATTAGGGCACGTAAGCACTTAGTCCTTGGAGTTCAATCAGATCGCATGTGAAACACTCGTATTTGTATGGTTGAGTGTAGGGGTACCTCGCCACTCATCACTCCTGAGGTGGAGAATGTCTCATAGAAGTTGTATGAAAGTTCCACTACATATGCACTTTCATGCAGTAAAACTTTGTGGAAGTGTCAACATTTCAATTAGTTCCTATGAGAAGGGAAACTAGGATTAGAAATCTCTAGGAAGGGAAACTAAGAGGTAGGCTAAGGTGATTAGAAATCTCTAGGATCATAAGGAATTCATGGAAGCCAAAGTGGCTAAGAATAACTCCTTATGAACCAAGGAGATAACATGGGTACATTCTTGGAATGCCATCCATGGCAAGGTTACCCTTGCCAAGGAGGTTGTAGAGCAGAAGTTGCAGATGGACTTGCTTGCGTACAAGGCCAAGAAGTGGATTGTACTATTATGTCTAAGTCCTTGAGTTGTGCTAAGCACAAAAAGACCATAAGAAAAAGTATACGGCTAAACATGAGACCTATCTTAAGTTGTTGTAGGAGGAGTCCACTGAACAACACAAGTTGGAGATATTCATGAAGGGGATTCATTCAAAAAGTATCTTCAAATTACTTGAAAGATCTCTAACAATTGTTGATTTTCCAACTCCTTAGGTCTCTACTACTTTTGGGGTGGCGACTACCACCATATTTTCATGAGACCCACCCACATGGATTGAGATCAATAAGAGCAACATCCTAATGGGCATTAATCTTGGGAAGATGAACTAGGCCCACATGACCATGGACCAAATTCTTCATCATTTGGAGGTTATCCTTTGGAACTTTCCCATGGAGGATGTTGCATTGGAGCCCTCCCAAGTTTCCTTGTTTTATTTTATTTTATCATGGTTTAATTTTATTTAATTTAATTTTAGTTTTACATTATATCAATTATTGATTAGACTCATGTTATTATGGTAGAGGTACTAGGTGACACCAATGGCCCCAGTAGTGATGACATTGGAGATGCTCCTTAGCCTCCTCCAATTGCATCCTAGCAACATCTATTGGCTATCTCTTTGGCTATCTTTTTATTACTATTGTTAATGTTGTTGTTATGATGTTGTGGCTAGAGTTAGTCATGCATTCATGAGAGATGGTTTATTATTTTTACGCATTATTTAAACTTTTCTCATACTATGTGACAAATATTGAGACTCTTATTACATTTTAGATTCTAATTTTATTTATATGTTTTGGTGCCTAATGCTTCATTCATGTTATACATTTTACATTTTCATTCATGTTATAAGGCTATGTTTGTTAAATCTTGCAGCTATGATGTAAGAATTTGGTAAAGTAATATGTGAAACTAGCTAGGCAATTAAAATGTGAGCTAGGTTGTAAATGGGTTATAAATGTTTTGCTAGTTTTATGTCATAATGGGCCATGTGTTTTGCTAGTTTTAGGCCATGGTAGATGTACTGACCTAAATTGTCAGTGTAAGGCTAGAAGCAAAACAAACACCGAAGGCAAACACAACTGACCCTACCTTCGCCTGAGGGCAAGCTAAAAAAGTAAATGAAGGTAGAGTGCCTTGGATGGTCTACACACAAATCAACCAAGGACTTCCTCGAGCATAAACTATGACTTACACTGGGGTTATTGTACCTGATGTTTTAAAACATAAATAGCAAGTACAAAATGTAAATAGAAACACATGTAGAACTGGTAGTGTAAACATAATGTAAACTAAATGTAAAATAGAATAAATAGAAAATAATGGCTGGCAAAATGAGCTATATTGTATTTCATAGAAAATATGTGCACCGGTCAAAGCGTAGCTATCGATGGCAAGTTAAGCCCCAAGCCTCGGGGTGATGTGATTTGGTTTGCTTGGATGCTAGGAGTCTGAGTGTGCTGAGTGCCCAAGGATCGCTAGTTTGAGTTTCCTAAGCCATTTAACTCAAAAATTACCAACCCCATTTATGTGAATTGAAAAGGTATTTATAGGGTTGGGCCGAGCTCAAGTGTGAAATTTGAGAATGGAATCAATGGCTGGGAGATGAGAGGAAAGCAAATCAAGTGACACGTGTCCAATGGACAACTGTTCATGAGTTGGATATGTGTTGGCAAGCTACGTTCTGGACTAGGTGCATCGTATCTTATAATGTGTGGATCACTCAAGCCCATGGAAATACATAAAATTTAGAACATGAGGGCTCAAAAAGCCTACAAATCAAAATTTACAATGAAAATCAAAAGGATTATCTTTGGCTCGCTTGAAACCTCTTGATCCCTAAATTGACTAGTGTAGGATGTCGATTTGAGGGGTTATGTGGTTTTTTGAGGTGTTTCTATTTTGCCAAAGCCTCCAGCATGAATGGATGTGCTTCCAGTGTGAGCTGAGTTGAGCTTCAGCATGAGTTCATTTGTGTTTACACTACACTGATGCCTAGCGTGACCTCCAGCGTGAGTCCTAGTTATGCCAACATGTGTACGTTGCAGCATGTGTATGCTGCACTCATGCCTAGTGTGACCTTCAGTGTGAGTGAGGGAAATGAGACGACACCAAATTTGAATTTCGAAGCATGATTCTTGAAGTGTGGCTACTACCTACCTTGTGACCTCGAGGATGATCTGGAATGTGGAATCTTAAGCCTGAATGTGTCTGGTTTTGAGTCACTTGGAGTACGTCATGCTGGAGGTCACGCTATAGCGTGACCACGGCATGACTTGTAGAAACTGTTATTTTTGTACATTGAAACTGAATTTTCTCAAGGCTAGAGTATGAAGTTGGATATTGTTGATGTTGAGTCCAAGGATGGCTTTGACAGTGTGAGTAAGCTAGCTTGAACAAGGTGAGCATGAGTTCCATGCCTTAGTCCAGTTTTGCCTCCCGAATGCCAAGGAGGGCTTGGGTTGTCCTTGTTTCAAAGTGTTGGGCTGAAATTAGTGATGTTTCATTGGCCCCTCTTTGTTGATTTCTAGAGGAATCCACCTGAGAGGCGTCAACAAAGAAGTTCAAAATACCATGAACAACCAAGTACCAAGCATTGTCTGTCGACCCTTGGCTAGATGTCATCGCATCGTTTTCAAAAGTACATGGGATGGAGGAAAGTTGGTTCAAGATGTAAGGGATTGGTTGTAATAGGGGAAATTCAAGAGTTGATCAAGGGTTATGATTGCTACTGGGATTGTAGGAGGGGAATGCTCTCACATGAATGAGCTATATCTTTGGTCCTTGTCCATAGCCAGTGTTCAGCATACTCATATTCAAGACATAGGAAGTGCATTATTTGGAGAAATAGAACTCTTATAGAGTGTTTGTGGGGCCCGTTGTAAACAGCTAAAGCCATGCAATGATGTGTAACATAATCTCTTTGAGACATGACTATAACTATTTTTTAAGATAATTTCCTTCTCACCTGGGGCTTGTATGAGAATAACCAATAGTCTTTTTCTTATGATTTCAATAGGGTCATGAAGACCTTTTCCGTGCATTTTTCTCTTTGACCTTTTATTCTTTTTCTTTTTCTTTTTTCTTTTTTATTTTTCTTTGTTTTTGTTTTCTTTTGTGTTTTCCTTTTCTTTTATTTTTTTCTTTTCTTGGTCTTTTTGAAAGAGCTTACCTTTGTGTTGTGCTCATGTTTGAGCATTTGCATTTTTGCATCATGTATTGTGTTCTGTGTTTTGCATTGCAACTGCTTGGGAAATCACAGTATGCAACAGTGTATCAAGACTTTTGATCTGAGTGGAATGTATCTAGGGGTGTAATTAAATAGGAAAATTGGGACATGATGGGGAAATGGGGAATGTATCAGGAGTTGGGAATGTACTGATGAACGGATTGATTAAGCCAGTTACATGCATTAGAAAGAATGTGATACTTTGTTGTCATGATGAAGTGCATCTATGCATGAACACCTCAGGAGTGTCATCTTGCAAACACAACTCTAAGAAGACAAGAAAACCACAAATGAAATTTTCTATGGTATCAGTTTTAAGTCATGATGCTAAGAATTTTCTATGGTATCAATTTTAAGTCATGATGCTAGGAATTTTCTATGGTATTAGTTTTAATTCATGATGCCAGGACTTTTCTACAGTATCAATTTTAAGTCATGATGCCAGGACATTTCTATGGTATCAGTTTTAAGTCAAAACTGTAGCGACCGAAAACATCGGTGGCTAGAACACCAAGAGATTATCAGGTGCATAGCCTAACCCCAAATCTATGTGTGGGCCATGCTAGAGAAACCATAAATGAGATTCCCTAAATGATCTTGTCGATCAAACAGGGACTTACGTGATGTTAAAATGATCGTGTGTGAAAAGAGTTTATACTACGTATGCATGGGCATCAAGTTTGGCTTGGCTAGAGTGTAGGAGGATGTCCCAGCCTGAGAACAATGACATGAACATGCAAATATGTATGAAATAGTAAGAAACTACAAGCATTAAACTAAATGCCAAAGAGAAATTCTTGACAAATGTAATAGAATTTGAGAACAGCAATGCACTTCCCCAAAAGAGGGAGCATGGTTAATTCACAAAGCTATACATAGTGTACCATAGGCACAATGGGAGTGTAGTCACATCCTCGGTAGCGTTAGGTCATGAAGTCTAGTGCTCGTCATGATGAACCATGCCTGCTAGGTTGGCCACCACGATGTACCATGCAATATTCTACAGGGCTACAATGGGGCTGTAGTGGGCCAAGATATGCAACTCTACCTCTTTGCCATGTGGTGTGCTCTAGGTCTCGTTTGTCCACAGAGTTCAGTCCCCCCTCCTCCTCCAAAATGCCAAATGCCAAGTGCTTAAAAAGGCTTACATCCAAGGAATGCCAACCACTTGGGAATGCCAACAGTCTAGGAATGTAACCACTGGGAAATGCCAATAGTTAAGGAATGCCAACCCTTGGGGAATGGTAATAGGCAAGGAATGTAATTGCTAGGTTCCCAGGGTATCTGTAGGACTAGGGTTAGCCCAAAATGTGGATCAAGTGCCACGTGGTGGTGCAATGGATGGGACCATGCTTGTCCCATGTTATGTGTGGGACATGGGACATTGGTTGTAACACTAGATATGGTGCTATGCTGTAGTATACATGGTTGCTATGCTACGCAGCATAAGAGGTGTACTACACTATGCTATGCTACACAGTGTAACAAGGTGCTATGCTGCGCTATGCTACGTAGTGTAACATCTATGCAGAAAGTGCCATCGTTCTAACACTTAGCCAAATTTGCAGTCATGATGTCGAGACCCAAAATTTTGTGGTTTTTCAATGGCCCCTCTTTTTTGACATCTAGAAGAGTGGCCTGAGAGATGTCATCAAAGAATTACAAAACACCACAGTAGACATGCCACCAACATAACGCCTTAGCACAAGATCGGATGTCATTTTACCATGCTCAAGAGTGTTATGGGAATAAGGTTGTGCTAGGGGAAAAGAGGTATATAAAATGCTAGGGAGATGAAATTTGAACTATGGGAATGAAATGCAAACAGTGGATTATGATGTAAGATGAAAATTTAGCATGGTTGATAGTGACCATGGCATGATGTGGTTCACCCTTGAAACGTTGACTTCTTGTTGAATTTTTTATGAGAGCATCAAAGTCAATTTAAGGATGGTCCAATTATGAAGCTGTAGCATTGTTAATTTGCCTAGGGATGTGCTTTGCTCCATTCTTGTTTTCTTTTTCTTTTTCTTTTTTGTGTTGTGAGGCAAACCTTCTTTGGGTTCAGCTTACTATTGAATGTTAGCTACAAGTTGGCCATCATGAAGATGGGCTTTGTTTCCTAGGGATGATTCATGTTACATCCACCTAGGCTTTGACCATGCAACAAAGGCTCCCCATAGGACGAGTTATGTTACATCAACCATGGGTTCTACAATTGATGTGACGAGAATGTCATATGCATCATAGTGTGTATGCATCTGAGGGATCTGAAATCATGAGTATGGGGAAGATAAGAGGATATTAGGATAATGGAGTGAATGTGCATAGGTTGTAATAAGGATGAGGGGTGGAGGTGCACTCTTGAGTGGCTTAACTAGTCTAATCATGCACATTAGAGTAATGTGGTGACTTGCTACTGAAATGATATGCATCTCTGCATGACTACCTCTGAGGCTTCATCCTGCAAACACAACTCTGAGAAGACAAGAAAAACACAAAATGTGAATTGCAAATGCAAATGTCAAATGTGAAGATGTCACAGGTGCTAAATGCAAAGATACTACAAATGTGTCAAATGTTGTGCTGGTTGCAAGTGATTAGGAAGTTAGTGAAGGTGCCAAGGTGATGATGTTGTGAGTCCTTTGAAGGTCGCACTAATGGCCAGTGCTCCAAAAAATTTTAGTAGAATGATGAGAGGCGATAATGCTGCAAGTGCCCCAAGGATTTCACCAATGGCAGGTGCTTAAATTAGATCAACAACATGCCAATTTAAAGTCCTAGCAGACCATGAGCCTAGTTTAAGGTCCTGGTAGACCCTGATGTGCTAGTTTATAGTCCTAGCAGATTACTAGATGCTAGTTTAATGTCGTAGTAGACAGTGGATGTTGTGCTAGTTTAACGTCTTAACCCAAGGATGAGATATTGTGTCAGTTTAACATCATGACGCAAGGACAAGTTGTGCTAGTTTATAGTCATTGTGGACTGTTTGTGCCAGTTTATAGTCATAGAGGATTGTCTGTGCCAGTTTACAATCATAGCGAACTAGCGCTTATCTTGCTTGTATAATGTGTGATGTTGCATTCATGGTCATGCTGTGTGCCTGCAAGATCCTGAAAAAATCAACTAGAAAGAAAACAACATCAAGAAACACCTGTCATAAATAGAGTTAAAATGTATGAATGAAAGAAAAGAAATGCAAAAAGTGATCACTTTGGGCCATTCTAGGCCGTAGGCTAGTTTAAGGCCTTTTCGGGCCATGTGTTTTTGTAGTTTTATGTTTTTTTAATGTTTTTCAAATGTAATGTGTAAAGTAAGTTGATGAATGTGTAAACAAAGCTAAATGTGTGATCTAAGTGAGCGGGCAAAATGTAAATGAGTAGGCTAGTGCAATGTAAACAAAAGTCAAAAATGCATGGCAAGTGGAGGCAAAGGGTAGGCAGGCACCTACATTTTTGGCCAAGGGAAAGTATTGGTCATATGGTTGCTTCCTAACTGGTTGTGGATTAGGGAGTGTGTAAGGCTAAGAATCCTCTGGGAAGCTATTGGCTTCAACCACTTGTTCAAGTGTGTTAGCCTTAGGCATTGCATTGGTTGTTATAGGTGTACCACCAAGAAACTCTTCTTCTAAAACTTGCGCCATGTCTATGTCATGGATAGTCGAAGAGGAAGCATTATCACCATGGATGATAACTTGACCACCCTCGTATGGAAGGTGGATTTCTTCATGGATGGGAGAGGAGATGACACGTAGTTGGGCTAGCCAAGGCCTGCCTAGAATCATGTTGAAACCTGGCATCTCCTCTATGATAGTGAAATATGCACTAGTGGGGAATTGCTCTCCTACCACAAAGGCTAAGTTGATTATACCCCTGACTATGACACATGATCCGTTGAAGGATTTTAGAGATGTGGTTTTGGTTGGCCTAATTTCATCTACCATGCCTAGCTTGTCGATGATGGAGTACAAGACTCCATTTGTTGCTGCACCATCATCAACATGTACTCTACGGATGGTACACTGTTCAACACGAATGCTAATGGATAGTGGAGCTATAGTGACCTCCTGGGGTTGACTTTGACTGCATCATCGTGAAAGGCTAGGGTTGTTGAACCCAATTCTTGTGGTGTAGGGGGTAGCATTGTTGCATGGATGGATGCCTCATTTGCAGGGATGTCCTCTGTAATAGGAATGAAGGCCAAGATCTTGGCCAATGCTTGGCAGTGAGCAAATGAAGTCATGACTAGGTTGTATAAGCTCAATGTTGTGTTCTTTTACTTAAGCGTTTGCTTCACCTGGGTTAGTGCAACTACAAAGTCCTTGTCATTAGTCATTGTGTTGGCCTTGATTTCCTCCATGTGGCTTGAAAGACAAGTCCCTCAGAAAGGGGACTTAGGCTTGGTTTGCTTAGCCTGCTTGGGGGTAGCAGCCCTAGTGCTTTGTTGTTACTTGCTAGTTGTGGCCTTTGCTTCAACCATGGGGGTTGCAAGTTGCTCGTTTTCCCTCCTGCATTGCCATTTAGTGGGCCTACTTGGGTTTCTAGTGGGATCAACCCTCGAGGGAGGAGGGATCAAGATGCTGCCCACTATTGAGATTTGGGTAGGTAAGGGGCCATCATGTTGTGGCACCCTTATGATAAAGGAGGGCTTAGGAGTTCTTGTGTGACCAACTCATTGTGGAACCTTGATTATGAAAGGTTTCTTAGTGGTTGTTGTTGCTGCATCATGGTAATTTAACGTCTTAGTGGTCGATTGGTTTAGAACTTTGACCATAAAGGGTGTTGCAGGTGCTTGAGGTGGCACTTTGATAAAAAATGGAGGCCTCTTGCTTGTGGAGGTGGAGGGAACCCTTGCCTTATTAAGAGGCACACGAGTCACAAAATTTTTTTGCATAGGTTTGGGATTGCCACCTATGCTAATGGAATTTATGACATAGGAGGCATCGTCTGTGTTGGATTGCCTTATTGTGTCGATCACTAGTTGGTCTCATTCAATCATTCTCTACGAGTCATCTTGCAAAGCATGATAGTTGTTTGTACTGTGACTAGCCAATTGATAGTAATGATAGTATTGATCCAATTTAAAATGTTTTGGGACTGGGGGCTCATTTGGTACTGCTAATGTGGGGTTTCTTAGTAGTTCATAGTACCTATCATTTTTTTGGTGGGTAATCACTGATACGTGTTTGTGTTGGATTTTCCCAACTTTCAAGAGTTGCTCTAGTAGTTTAGAGGGTTGCATCAGTAGTGGTGCATACTTTGCGTGATCCTTGCACTGAAAGTTGGACCTTGGGGTGGCCCTTGCCGATGTAGGTGAGTTGGCACTAGAGTTGGCAGTTTTGTTAGTTGGGGCTTTAGGCTACTTAGCTATTGGGCCCCAATTGGTTACTTTTGTGCTTATGGCCACTGTTGCTACTATTGTGTTTTGCTTGCAAGCATGTTGGTTTCTGTAGGTCACATAGGCTAGGTCATTGCTAGCTTGCGCTACTTCCTCTATGTTTTTTGCTTGGGCAAAGGCTTGGCTAAGAGACTTTGGAGCTAGATAATATAGTTTGGACTTAATAAAGTCATTTACTACAACTTTAAAGATGGTAGTAGATGTTTCTCTACTAGGGGTTCATGAATTTCACTCAATGCAGCATTCCAACGTTGGAGGAATTTTGGCATGGGCTCTAGAGGCCCCTGTTTAACTTACATGAGCTGGTCAAGGGTTACTTCAGGCTTTAGGTTGTACCTGAAGCATGTCACAAACTTGCTTATGAGATCCTCCAAAAAGGAGATCAAGGCCTTGGGTATTGCATGATACCAGTCTAAGGCCCTGCTAGTGAGTGACATGGGGAACACGCACATGATGGCATGTGGCCAAGCTTGAAGGAGTAGGCACTCAAATCGAAATGTGACCAAGTGTGCATTGGGGTCCCCTTTACCATTGTACTTGGTGAATTGTGGCAACTAGGCCCCAATTGGGAGAGTTAAATGTGGTATTGTAGGACTTATGGGGTCTTCTCTGTAGAAGTCCACCACCTTGATGGTGTCGGAGGAAGTAGCCTTAAGTCGGTTGATCTCCTCCGTCAAGCTTTGGATTAGCTAGAATGCCTAATCCAAGTTTGGGGATGTGCTAGCTGGTTGTATTGGCTAGGCTTGGATTGGTTTCATAGGATAGGGTAGAATTGTTAGTTGTGGAGTTTACCAGTTTAACGTCATAGCGGACGGGCATTGCCTATTTAACATCATAGCGAATGGTTGTTGATGTGTTAGTTGAGCGATGGATGTGGTGATCAAAGTAGGCCACACACAAGTGGGTTGGATGGACACCACAAACACCAATGAGATAGGTGTGATGTAGGATACTTGAGTTGTCTGGGGCTAGGAGGTGGTGCCTACATGAGTATAGTGTTGGGAAAATGCATTAGTTGCTTGCGAGGAAGGCTGAATTGGCATGGTCACCATCTCAGAGAGGATGGGTGGACCAAATCGAGGAGGGACTGTACTAGGGGGTGGTTGTTGGAAGACAGTGTGGAGGGGGCTCTCATGCTGAGAGTGGGCCTCAAACTCATCTTTTTCCTTCTATGAGTCTTTCTCATAGGTTGTCCTTGCATCATGCTTGTTTTCATAGATAAGTTGATACAACAACTGGTGGTAGGACTCTATGAGTGGGATTCTGTCAAACAAGGAGGGGTTGTACTCCTGTCCATTCTGGTGGACTCGCTTGTAGTCCTATTCTGCCTCCAAGTCAAGGTAATCTACTGGTATTCCTACTTGGATTTTGGCACAAACAAAATTATATTGTTTAACGCTTAGTGTGGCATGCTTTGGCTAGATTGTGGTATCAAACGTGTTAGACATTAATGTGGAAGGTTGATCTAGATTCATATTCACAAATCGGGTTGTGAAAGTTGCTATTTGTAGAAAATGGCTAACTCTAAAAATGAAAAAAAATGACTAAATCTGCCAGTAGCAAGAAAATGGATAAGTGTAAAAATGAAAGTTAAAAAAATGCTAAGGATGAAAATGCAGAAAAAAATTCTAAGTGTAAAAACGGCTAAAAATGGCCAACTCTGATGCTACACTCGCTACGTTGGAGCTTACTACACTCTAAGAACTTGTTATGCTCTCTAGAACATCTAGAGTTTTGAATAAGTGCTAATCAAAAATGTAGAAAAAAATGGTTCATGCCCTCCTTCTAGCGCCAAAACCTGTAGCGATCAAAAACATCGGTGGCTAGAACACCGAGAGGTTATCAGGTGCATAGGCTAACCCCAAATCTGTGCAAGGGCCATGTTGGAGAAAATGGAAACGAGGTGCCCTGAATGATCTTATTGATTAAATAGGAACTTATGTGATGTTAAAATGATCATGTGTGAAAAGAGTTTATACTACGTATGTGTGGGCATCAGGTCCAGCTCGGCTAGAGCATAGCAGGATGTCCCAGCCTAAGAACAATGATGCAAATGTGCAAATATGTATGAAAGAATAAGAAAGTACAAGCATTAAACTAAATTCCAGAGAGAAATTCTTGAGAAATGTAATAGAATTTGAGAACAATAATGCACTACCCCAAAAGAGGGAGCATGGTTAATTCAAAAAGCTATACATAGTGTACCATAGGCACAGTGGGAGCGCAGTCATAGCCTTGGTGGCATTGGATTGTGAAGTTTGGTGCTCATCATGATGAACTATGCCTGCCAGGTTGGCCATGGTGATGTACCATGCAATGTTCTATAGGGCTGCAATGGCGCTGCAGTGGGCCATGATGTGTAACTCTACCTCTTTGCTGATGTGGTGTGCTCTAGGTCTCATTCGCCCTCAGAGTTTAATCCCCTCTCCTCCTCCAAAATGCCAAATGCCAAGTGCTTAAAAAGGCTCACATCTAGGTGTTGGCACATTTTGGCCATTTAATGGAGTAGGCTTTGTAAGGTTGTAAAGCTAATCATATAACTAACGTTCACCCTGATTTAAACATTGCCAATATTTTATTGGATGAAGACTTTTCAAAGGTTTTGGGTTGGTAGTTTGAAAGGTTTTTCTCTAATTGATTCACTAGCAAATACAANTTGTTTGGCCTATGAAATGCCCCCAAAAATTTCATGAGTTTGATATACAACGTGTTAAGGCCATATTTAGGAAGATTTATCACAACATTTGTAAATGATATCAACCAACAGGAACATTTGGAACAATTGCAATTGGTACTCAACGGGATTGTTTAAGTAATCAGATCGTTAATAGTGAATTCAAGGCTGATGTTTTGATGAACAACAAACTCATTAAACTGTATGGAAAATGTTTGAAGGATGCAAGTGGTGGTGCATCTGGAAGTGGCCCCCGTCAATATGAATCATGTATCATGTGACAGTATTATATTTCCTTGTACAAAAATTATGGTTTCGAAAGAATGAATAAATAAAACAAATAATGGAAGCAGACTCAGTAGATTAGACTGGTGTACTCAGATGAACAACAATTTCTAAAAGATCAGCAAGCACTTACCAATACCAGCAAAGACGTTGGATTCAATTATGTTGAATAATTTGTGTACACCAACACGAACCAGAGCTATAACAGTGCGGTCATTCCTGCAGGGGTAGGTCCTCATCTATATGTCATAGAGCTTGCTCAATACTACAATAACAGTGATGATGTTAACAAAGTAAATCACTTACCCTCAAGTTTTAGTCATTCAGGAAAAATATAAAAGAAAACCCATTGGGAGATTCAATTCTTGGTTGTTTTTCCTATTGACGTGCAATGTACTGTAATGCACAAGCTGACAGCGAAACTAGTGAATCTGAGATACATAAAAGGACTACAATTTATCTCGGATGGCATGTTTTGAGGCTTTCCCAATCAAGTCCGTGCATCAGAGATATTTCTTAGATCCATGGGAGTGTGGTACAACCCACATCCATGGCTCAACCTCTTCATCTCTACAAAATCCATTTCCAAGTTTGTATGCATAATCTTGGATAATTCAAATTCCTAGTGGTTCTCCATTCTCGGGGTAGGGTTTCTTCTAAAAGAGCATCAGTCAGGGGCCTCTTCTGGGATGACCACCACTGCCGTTGCATCATTGAGCCCTCGTTCCGCACGGAGGTCCACATTGTGCGGCTGAGGCATGACTGCATCATCGTTATGCTAGAGCACAAGGTTTACATTTACAATTTTGGGGATCTCAAGCTTTTGCTCCAGATCGACACACTACCGAACCCTACCAGCCTCTGCACTGTTTCACATGACCCAAAAAAAATTTTGCTTGTGTGCCCAGGGCTCCACCATGGCCAGGTGCACCTTGAGCACTATGGATGAAAAAAAATGAAGTCCATTGCCGAATTAATGATTTATGCCTTTTGGGACCATTCTGGTGTGAGCCCTTCATCTAGCTGTGTGTCCAGAAAGCGCAGAGGAATTATCAAGTCCCTAGATTGGTGTTTCACAAATAGATATGCCTTCAGATACCACTCAAGATTGCAGAATTCATCATTATCTGGTCTCACCAGCTATGAAGAATATTTTAAGACAATGAAACAAAGTGAGATAAGACTAGGTACATGGCAAGCATTACTGAAGCATGTATTTAGGTATGTCTTCAAGCATGGGTAAGAGGTTGTGTTGAAGCCCCTAGGTTCCTACCAAATGAGTTCATTACTGTATGTAGTGCCTTTGGATTACAACAAATTCTTCTACAACCTTAGGAAGACATTGTTGAGCATTGATGAATATTTCATGCAAGAATTTGCTTTTAAAAAAAATTTTACATTGAAAAGATAATTATGTAGCATCATTCGTAAAGAAGACATTTGGCTATTATCCCTTTTATTCCTATGGAAGTTGTAACTTTCTATGATACTTACAACTATGATATTTGTAACTAATTTTAATTTTGATTACCATGAAGACACTTGGCAATTAAAAAGGCCACTTGTCAACTATAGCTTGTTTATCTCCATGGTGGCCACTTGGCAACTACAACTTTTTTGTCTCCATGGTGAGCACTTGGCAACTAAATGAAGACACTTGGCAACTAAATCAAGACACTTGGCAACTAAATCAAGACACTTGACAATTGAATAGGACACTTGTCCATTGTAGCTTTTTTCTCTCTATGGTGGTTATAACCATCCAAGATATTTTGTAACTTACCTACCTACCTTTGAATCCTATAAAAAGGCTTTAGGGGTCAAGGAGAGGGGACCATCATCATCAAGGGTCTCATTTTCTACTAGCTAGAACTTGGGCTCTCACTTGGAGACACTTACTTGGAGACACTTTGAGTCTTGGGAGAAGAGCATTGTAAAGAAGAAAGTGTGAACAATTTCTTGTAAGATGGCTTGCTAAATAAAGATTTCAGCCTCTTTGTCATGGTCCTGTGAGTTATGTTTTTTATTTTTTATTTTGTTTAAATTGTTTAGCTAGTGGTTTAGATAGTATCATCCTTGGCAAATAATTTTGGTATTTTTAGATTGCTCTTATTTTTCTTGTTGCCTGATAGAAATTTCTATTAAAATTTTTCCATAGAAGCGCTTGTGTTTAAAAGCCTTAAGAGAATTTTAGTAGTAAATTGTTATTGTGCAACATATAGTAACTGCTATTGAGATCATTGTAAGAGAGCCTCTGTTTGTAGTCATGTCGTTGAACAATCCAATAATCAAGAGGGTTCAGAAAATATTTGGTATTTTGATGGGACCAGAATAGCTTATTTTTATCTTTAAAGTGAATTTCCATGGTATTTCAATTGGAA
>MNCI01028491.1:0-10881 GCA_015680685.1 Gnetum montanum | reverse complement strand
CTCTCAACAACTCATAGTACTTGGCAAAGTTGGCTGAATCTCTTTAAGATAAGTCATCTATAGTTTACACATAACGCAATCATTTCATTTTACATAACCGCACACCGCAACAGCACACACACATACTCACATTAACTATTGAGTTTATTTGGAGGTATCTGGGCCTTGGTGTTGCCAGAGACCAGCAGGCACCTAAATCCTGTTCGAGGACACTCGTTGGCGGTCGCGTCCCAAACAGTCACCAACACTAGGGAATGCCAACCACTTGGGAATGCCAACAGTCTAGGAATGTAACCGCTAGGAGATTCCAACATTTAAGGGATGATAACTGCTGGGGAATGCCAACAATCCAGGAATGTAACTGCTGGGAAATGCTAATAGTTAAGGAATGCTAACTGCTGGGGAATGCCAATAGTCTAGGAATGTAACTGCTAGGAAGTGCCAATAGTTAAGGAATGCCAACCCTTGGGGCATGCCAACAATCAAGGAATGTAACCACTGGGTTCCCAAGGTATTTATAGAACTAGGGTTAGCCCAAAATGTGGATGAAGTGCCACGTGGCGGTGCAATGGGTGGGACCATGCTTGTCCCATGTTATGTGTGGGACATGGGTCACTGGTTGTAACATTGGATAGGGTGCTATGCTGCAGTAGACATGGTTGCTATGTTGCACTATGCTACATAGCATAAGAGGCATGCTACACTATGCTATGCTACACAGTGTAACAAGGTGCTACGCTGCACTACGCTATGTAGTGTAACATCTGTGCAGAAAGTGCCATCATTCTGACACTTAGCAAAATTTGCAATCGTGATGTCGAGACCCAAAATTTTGTGGTGTTTTAGTAGACCCTATGCTTTTTAAATTTTAGGTCTTATTGGAGCATATGATTTGAAAAGAAAACTTTTTATTACCTTTTAATTCTCTAAAATTTTTATGAGTCTTCACGTTTTAAAGTTTTTATCATATTTTTATGTTTTATGTTCTAAAATAGACAAGGCATAATGGTAAATGGTAAACAAGAATGAACTTTTGGCTAAATGTAAATTAAAGTTAAAATAATCTAAAATAAGGTAAAGAAAAATTGTTTATGCAAATAATGTTTTAGCTAGGCTAAGAAGGCTACATGATTTTAGATGCAAGGGTGAGCAAACTAGTGGTATACACTAATTTTGCAAGTATTTCTTAATCTTTGAAATATTAGGAAAGGTATATGGTCTAAAGTGCATGATTTTGTACTTCCCATTTCCTTCACTAACCACATTGAAGGGGAGCTCCTCCCATTGTGCATTCATGGGTCCATCCTTGTCAATTTTAACCTCTTTCATTCTATCAAGCTTCTTGACTTTGTGGTGAATAGTAGGAGTTTCTTCCTAAAACTCCACTTCAAATCCTTATTCTATGTCAATTTTGTTGATTCTCAAATGAACTACACTATCACCATGGATAATTATCTCTCCTCTCTCATAAGGTAGGTGAATTTCTTAGTGGATGGATAAGGAAATAGCTTGCAATTAAGCTAGCCAAGGCCTCCCTAGGATGAGATTAAATCCTAGTGTTTCTTCCACCACCAAGAAGTTGGTCATCATGGGGAATTGTTCCCTTACCACAATGTCTAAAGAAATGAAGCCTTTTATGACAACCCAAGATCCATTGAAGAATTTAAGAGCCAATGTTGAAGTATATTACATATGCTTCAGTAGGCCTGAACATTGTACAATGGTATAAGGTATTGTGTTAGTTGTCACTCGATTGTAACATGCACCCTATGTACCTTGTATTGTCCTACCTTTATGGTTATGAAGAGGGGAGCCTTGGTTGTCTCACCATCCTAGGGGTTGGTCTTGACTTCACTATTATGAAACACTAGCACTATCAACTTTGCTCCTTTCTTTGGTAAAGGTGGTACCATCACTGCAAGGATGGACTTCACTAGTAGCAATATCCTTGCTAATAATAATGGAGGTCAACATATTTACTAATGCTTCGCGGTGTGTAGTTGAAGTCATCACAAGATCATATAGGGTAAGGAAGGTGATTTTTTATTTTAGTGATTGCTTAACCTATTCCATAGCATTGAGTAAGTCTTTTTCATTGGTTATTCATTTTTCATTTTTGTTATTCTTGACTTCCTCCATGCATCCCAAGATGTGAACTTCATGATTTAGTGATTATGTTATAACATCTTTCCCCTTTCCTTGTGGCTTGGGGTCCTCTTGTGATTAACTAGTTGAAGTGGCCTAAGTTTTAGAGTTCATTAGAATGGATAAAATGGTAGTGGGATTTAGTGGGCCCACCTCATTCCATATGTTAGGCTGCTTATTATCCTTGTTCTTAGGCTTTGACATATGCTTCTTACATTGTTTGCTCAAGGATTTCTTATTTTTGTTATTTGGTTGAGAAGAAGGCATTACATTGGTTACTATGGAAGGACATTGCTGAGTTGTAAGGGTGGGTTTGGTTTTAGTGGAATGGGGCATCCTAATCACAAAAGGTTCCTTGAGAGGTGTAGGTGATGGTATCCTTAAAACAAAAGTGGACCTTTAGCTAGAAAAAATTAAAGGACCCCTATCATTGTGATGAGGTACCTGAATCATGAATGACTCCTATGTAGGTCTAGGGTTGTTATTTACATTGAATTCTACTATAGTATATGGGTTGTTGTTTGCATTCAATGAGTCCTTATTTACTTACATGGATTGGTTCTAAGGTATAATAGTATTAGTGGTAGTAAGTACCAACTCATCCTTATCTATCATCTTTTGCAAGTCATCCTGTAGAGCTAGGAAAAAGTGGATATCATGACCTAGCAATTGATGGTGGTGGCAGAAACAGTCAAGCTTGAAGTACTTAGGTACTAGTAGGTCATCCTTGGTTGTAAGATTGGGGTTCTTGTTAATTTCACATAGTCTATCATGCCTCTTAGAGGTAATCACAATCATTTATTTATATTGTATTCTCCCACTCTTTAACAACTGATCAAGGAGTTAAGATGGTTTTAGGGGTAACCTAGTATACTTAGACTAGTCTTTTCATTCAAAATTGGACCTCATGTTGGCTGATGTAGAGGCCCTAGATGTTAATAATTGATTTTTCATTGTGGGGGTCCTTAAGTTGATTTATTTTAGGCCCTTATGTTGTTTTTTTTTCTTTAGCCATAGTGGCCATGGCTACAATATTTTTTCTTCCCCTCTGCTTATCCTTATATGTATGTTAATTTTTATACTCCATGTAGGTGGAATCATGACTAGCCTCAACAACATCCTCTCTATTATTGGCTTGAGAAAATGCTTGGCTAAGTGACCATGGGTCTAGGTAGTAGAGTTTAAACTTAATGAAGTCATTAAATGTCCCCTTGAATATAGCAAGAAGGTGAGTTTCAGCTATTGGTTCAAGAATCTTGTTAAGTGTTCCATCATTATATAATTTTGCATGAGTTCAAGGGATCCTTGCTTAACCTACATTATTTGGTCAAGCATTGTGTTAAGGTTCAAGTTATATCCTAAATGGTTAACAAATTATGATATTAATTTCTCAAGTGAGGATATAGATCCTGTTGGTAATGTAGCATACTAATCCAAGGTTTTCCTGGTAAGAAACATAGGAAAAATCCTCATTATGGTATGCAACTAGGCTTACAACAATAGACACTCAAAACATATGGTTATAAGGTGGGCATTAGGATCACCCTTATCATTGTACTTACTGCATTGATGTATGGTGGTGCCTGATTGAAGAGTTATCTATGGGATAGCAGGATAGATTAGATCATCTTGATAGAAGTTCATGATCTTCACCATCTAGGTTATGGAGATTTTAAGCTTCTATAACTCTTTTGTAAGGTTCTAGATCATTTGGAATGCTTGATATAGACCTTAGAGGATTTCAACAAGTTTTGGTATCTATACAAATAGTTATGGTGTGAGGTGAGAGGCTTATGGCCTCATAATGGGTTGTGGCACAGAAGGAAAAGGTTAGGTCATCATGGTTGTAGGGGGACCAAATAGTGAGAAGGAGGTTGGTGAAGGTATTTGGGGAACAAAGAGTACAAAGTGTCTATGTGATCCTTGGATCATTTGGGATCCTATTGTGGTGTCTAATGGCATTGAGAAGGGGTGAGCAATAGTGAAGGTCACTAGTGACAACCATGCACACTTTGGTAGCATGGAAAGAGGCAAAGAGGAGCACAAGGAGGTCATTTGGGACATAGATTATGCCTAGGAAGTTGTTATAACATGTGGAATCCTAAACATGTTGGGTATATGGGAGAATTAGTTTGAGTAACTTGCCCCATGGAAGAGGTAGAAGAGACCGAGATAGGTATAGTGGCTTGGGGAGCTGACTGTTGGAATAGGCTCCCTTCAAAGTTTTTCTATTTGGGCTTCACATAAAACTCATCCTGCTCCTCATTTTTATCCTCATATTTTGAGTTCCTATCCTGATCATCCATCTTAATTAGATGAGATAGAATGCATGTGTGAGCATCAAACAATATTATTTTGTCATACAAGGAAGGAATATATTCCTTCCCATTATGGTGAATGAGATTGTACTCATGTTTGGACTTAGCCTCCACCCATGGGATGAGAAAGCCTACCTAGATTTTAAAATAGATTAAATTATAATAATTTTATGATAGCCAAATCTTGGCTTTGCCCCCTTAGCTTAAGTGATTGCCTACACTAAACTACAATAGGGTCTTTCAGGTCATAGACCCTCACAACATCTTGGTTAGATGCCATGTTAGTTAGGTTGAGTGGCAACACATATGACTAGCTAAAAGACATGGCCACTTGTTTAAATTTTGTTTGATAAATTTTTTCATTAATTAATTATTTTGAAAAAATTCCAACAAGTGAAATTAACCAAGACATAATGGGTTATGATTGGAAAATAGTGTAAACTAAAATAGTAGGTATAGTGTAAGTTGTAGTAGTAGTGATGTGCATTTCACTTAGAAAAATGTGAAAGTTTTAGATGTTGGAAGGACCAACTACACTAGCTTCACCAATAGGATCTACATTAGAGGATATGCAGTAGATCACTAAATTGCCTAGCCAACTACACTAGTGATATCCCCCCTTGGAAAAATCCACTAATTTTAGAAAAGTGAATGTGCAATTTTGGATTTCCTAGTACTATGCTAGGGTATTGGAGAGGACTATGTTGGCCTTCCAGCAAGATTTCACAATAGAAAGTTTATGTGGATGGAGTAGAACTATGTTAGCTCTTAGAACACCCCAAATGCAAGCTTCAAGTAAAATTGTACATTTAAGTTTGAACTATGCTAGCCTTAAAAAGTCCAACAATTGCTATGAAAATTTTACAAACATCCAAATCACATACAACAACTACATTAGGTACTAATTTCAAGGAACTAAACATCAACATTGGATTTAATGGTAGATACTTGCAGGTTTTCTAGTTTAAAATGTGGAATATTTGGTTTTAGAAAATTTTTTAAAAATGTTTGGGCTAAGAATTTACGTGGATGTCCTCCTTCTAGCACCAAAAACCTATTGCATCTAAAAAATTTGATTGTTGGAAAAAAACAAAAATCCCAAGTGTAGTACATTTTTGACCTTGAATCCCAAGGGTTTCCAAGAAAGGGGATCCAAGGTATCCTAGACAGTCTAGCCAATCACCTAGGAACTTGAAAAATATAAACAGAGATAAAAAATGAAAAATTAAATTGTAGATTCAAATGAAAATAAACACTAAAATTAAACATGAAAAGAAGTCTGCATAACAAGTGAATTGTAAACTTTATTAAAATAGCAAGATGCTTAAAGTATAAAGTTCAAAAGAGTTTATACTGTGTGCTTAAATGCACAAGAAGCTTGCTTGGATGAAGCTTAAAACCTATTGGAGCTTGTAGGTTATGTTCTATAGTTAAACTTAATGATCCAAGTACTTTCCAACTCTAATCACTAAGAACTCCTTACTAGTCTTCACTTGAATCTACACCTTTAATTAATAGTGGTGTAAATAGTGGTGCTTGACTCTTGTTGCAATGGTACTATGCTGAGAGTCTTTGGTGCTCAAGTAGATACCAATATGCTTCAAAAGTTCCAAAAATGCTAAATAGGTTCAAAATTCTTAAGGTCTCAAAGTTTTTTAGGTTTCTAAACTATTCAAAACCAAAATAATGTATAAACGTTTGGCTTTTATAGGCTCTAAGATTGCTGATTTTAGGCTATAAATTTTTAACATGATTGTTGATAGATTAGACTTCTTTGCAACTGTAAAAATCCATAATTCTAAATTTAGTTATCCATTTGTGGCTATTTTTAACACCCAAGAGTCATCAAAACCATACCAAATACTAAAAATAGTAAATGCACTTTTGTTACTACATTGGCTTCACCTCAACTATGTTGGCCTTATGTTGAAATCTACTAGGAAATATGGTGACTACATTGGTCATGTGAATATTGCTAAGAACTTGTAATGACTACACTAGCCATACTACAGCTACTATTGGAAACTATAATGACTACACTGGACATTGCTGCATAAACAGAAAATCCAATAGCTTCAATCCTAGGTGTGTGTAGCTCCAATGTAGTAAAGACCATGACCACTGAAAATGCCAAATTTTGTAGTTCCCAAGGCATTTTTCAGTCCCAAAAAGTTAAAGTATGTAATATTGCATCTCATGGACCACAAAACTTACATTTACAATAAAATCTTGCCTCAAGTTGGGTGGTGAAGGTTACAAGTCATAAGTTGAATTTTCTTGGTGGTGTTTCAAGGGCGTTGATGATTATGCCAGTTTCCTAAACTTCCCTCCATTGATCTTTTAATATAAAAGATAATTTTCTTATTTTTAGATTCAACTAATCCATTTCCTTGAGGATAGTAATTTGATGAGAAATATAGAAACATAGATTTCTCATAATCTCATCTTATAAATTTTTTTAGACTAAAATTCTTCAGATGTTAATACTTCTAGCATACCAAAATGACAAAAAATATGATCTTCAGGAGATCTTATTCAATATGAAGGTGAAATTTTCTTCAAATCTTTTGCTTCTACCCACTTGGTAAAATAATTTATAGTTGTAAGTATAAACTTATGTCCAACTTTTGATGGAGGAATTGTCCCAATAAAATATAAACCCATTGCTAAAATGGTCTTTTTGTAATTACTTGTTTTAGAGGGGCACCAGCTTTCTTTCTTTTTGGTCCATAGATTTGATATTTGAAAAAACATTGAATTTTCGAGCTAATATCTTAATACATGCTAGGATAATAAAATTCATAACATAATATGTGTTGCATAGTGGATTTTGGTGAATCATAAAATAAGTTTGCATGATCATGAAACTAGTCCAACACAAGTTGAATCTAATCATTGGTAACATGTTCTAATATAATTCCTCTAAAATCCTTCCTGTATAAAATCCCATCTTTCACCATGAACTTATTTATTTCTTTAAAAAAAATTCTTCGTTGACTCATAGTCAAATTATCTAGTACTTTCCTTGAAGTAAAGAACTCAAAATTTTCATCAAAATAATTTTCTCTATAGGAATTTAATACATAAATTTCAGCTTCTTTGGCCTAATTCCATTTATTTTACTATTTTTCATAATTCTAACAAAAATTTAAACCATTGAAGTTTATTAATCCAATTTCCTCTTTTCAACCTAATTTTATTTTGAGCTAAAAGTTTCTTAATAGTAGGCTTTGTTGTCATAACATGAACTGAAGCACTCTCTAATTAGTATTTGAAATGAAATAGTGCTTTGAGAACAGCATATGCCTATTTTTCTAAACCTAAATAATTTAATTCAAAATCTTTAAGTTGGCAATGAAAGAATTCAATTGGCTAATCCTAATCATCCTTTTTCTAAGTTAAAACTATAGTAATCGAATCACCAGAATCAAAAGAATATATTCATAAATATTTTTTTAATATAGATTTACCTAAATATGGAGCTTCTTGGATAGTCTTTTTAATTTCTACTAATGCCCTTGAGCATGTATATTAAAGGTTTGATGATCTTAATAAATCCTAGTATAAATTTCTTGATAAAATTTATTTTCCCAAAGAAAAATCTAAGTGACTTCTTATTGGTCAAGTGTTTAATATTTTTCATAGCTTGAATTATCAAGTTATCTATAGGAATATTCTCTTGGCAAATTATATGTTCTAATAAGCTTCTTGAATTTACTCCAAAAATGCTCTTCTTAGGATTCAAAGAAATACCATAACCTAATATCTATTAAAGATCTGCTAAAGGTGACCAATATGTTCTTTTTTCTTTGAATAAAGAACAATTTCATCTAAATAAATTGCAATAAACTTTTCTATTAATCCTTTAAAAGCTATATTCATAGCTCTCTAGAAAGTAGCTCCAACATTCAACAATCCAAATGGCATCCTCTTGTAAGCAAAATTTCCTCATTTAATAATAAAATTTGTGTTATGCCTATCATTTTAATCAATCACAATCTAATTATATCTTGAAAAATCAACTAGAACAGAATATACTTGACATCTTGATACTTTAATTATCATTTTATCAATTCTGGGGTGTAGATATTTATCCTTTTTTGAAGCTTCATTCAAATTTTTGAAATGAACACATAGCCTAATATCACCATTCATCTTTCTTACAGATACAAGATTGGCTAATTAGAATTAATACTGGATAAGATATATAATTTTGGCTTATAATAGCTTTTTTATTTCAACTTCCATGGCTGGTTCAAGTGATGGATTGAACTTCCTTTGGTTTTATCTAATCACTTTACGATCTTTTACTAATGGAATCTTATGAGTCATCACATTGGGTTTGAATGTCTTAAGGTCATCATAAGGCCATGCAAAATTACCCAAACTATCCTTTAACAAAGATAACAATTTTTATCTAAAAATAGGATCATTTCCTTTGGTGATATTTAACATTCTAGGCTTTTCTCTAGATCCTTAGTTTACCATTTCATAAGCTTGATCATTTGGATTTTGGGATTTTTTCCCCTTAAGTAATCTTTTGTTAAACTCATGCTCACAATCAACTATTGTTTTAGAATTAAATTTGATGTAAGCTATAATGCAACTTTTTGTTTAGACGTAACTTTATTTTAAAATTCTTCTTTATTCTTCAAAAACCTGAGTAATTGATCATCATCTATAAATACCTGAAAGTGTTTTATGTTATTTGGGATTGAAGGATAATTTTCAACTTCAATTATAACTCTTTTATATTTGGTAATCTTTGTCAGATCCAATTTTAAGATTTTTGTAGCTAGCTCATCTACTAATTGGTCATCTTCTTTACATAAATGTTTTATTTCATATTGCCTGAGCTAGTCTAACAAATCATAGACAAATTGTTTACATGACCTTCATAATGAAATTTTTACTACACATTCACCTTTTATCTATTTACAAATAAGCTTTGAATCTTCTTTAATTATAATTATTTTAACATATTTTTCTAAGATTTTCTTATTCCAATACATAAGACTTCTTATTCAACCTTATTATTTGTACATGGGAATGATAGATGAATAGCCTTGAAATTTTTCTAAGAATCATTCTTTGCTAAGATAATTCTAGCTCTAGCCCATTTTGAATTGTAAGACCCATCGAAATAAAGTTCTTATTTTTCCTTGGTTTGAATTTTTCTTTTCTCTAAAACTTAAACTTCTCTGAGCGAACATACTCCTATCTCAATATCCTTTATCTCAGTGACTTTGTTCTTTACATCTAAAGTAATGTTCTTGACCACCAAGGACTTGCTATATATATATTTGATTAGTCTCTCCCTTTCATGAAAACCACATGTGAATAATCCATTGATATATATCCAAAGAATTTTTTTTCTCCAGCTTCAACTTATCAAGAGACTATATGAATCTGGGATATCAACTACTTGAATGGTCATTCTACTCCTAATGTGAGGTTTTGAAGAAATATAGAATAATGAATTTGGTAATTACCCTACATTTTTTACCATGCTCGATTCTACTTGAATAATCTTCTTATTATACTATTCAGGTGATAGTCCTAACTTCTTTTAGATGAATAATGACATAATGGTTAATGTAGCTCTTGAATTACCTAAACAATTATGCAAATATTTATCATTCAATTTTATTATAAGAAGAAACATAGAATATTTTTTATCCAGAGTACAATGATAGTTGGATTTTACTATTTTATCTTCATTACAAATGTAGCTTAGTTCAAACTCTCCAACCATCCTCTTTTCCCTAAGCAACTCTAAAATTTTTCTTTACTAATTTCCTATTTATAATATCTAGTAGATGCTAACATTATATTTAATATGCTTTAAATCTCTATTAATTTATACTATCCATCATTAGAAAATCTTGACTTCCTAAACCATCTATTTAATAATTGATTTGAAGGATTTTGTCAATTTGTGCATCTTTCTTTTTCATTTATTTTGAAAGATTTTCTTTTAGTAGCAAGATCAAATGTGGCATTTGGGGGCCTAGATGTAGTTAATTTTTCTTTGGATCTTAATTTGTAATTGAATACATCATTATTATTGCCCTTCTCATCTGAAGAAAAATCTTCTTCCAAATTTGACAAAGCAAAAGTGTCAGTTAATTCATATTTAAATGATTTTCTAGCATAATGAATACCATATATCTCATTATCAAATTCAATGTTAAGAAAATTTGAAATAGTTGTATTACTTTCATCTTTGAAATCCACTAATTTGGTATCCATTTCTTGATTTCTATGTTTCCTATGCTTCTTTTCTTCTTTCATCTTAAATTTAGCTAGCACTTTTTCGAACTAAAATACTTTGTTGGAAAATTTCTTTATTATCTATGCTTTTTTAGTATCATCATTTTCTTAATCTTGATCTTCATTATTCATAGAATGCAATGCT
>MNCI01028487.1:76067-103284 GCA_015680685.1 Gnetum montanum | reverse complement strand
TCAAGGTTTCTTGGACTCACATTAGTTATAAGGCTAGAAAGACATTACCCATGTCTAAAGGCATTGCTCTATCCAATGGCCTAGTCTCCTTCATAATAAACTGTGTTACTAATAAAGTACTTCCTTGAACTACATCACCAAATGTTAATATATCTTGTAGTTGTGATAGAGTTATGCTAGTAAGCATTGAGATAATATAATGTGATATCATTGGTAAGTAGTATGGACTTGGCTTGAATTTTGGATGAAAAGACTAATGATCATTTTAAACATGAATAAGACATAGAATTCATTATGCCTATGGTAACACATGTCACATTCCATTTCCTACAATCCTTTCTACTTCCATTCCACCTTACTATTATATATAACCATAATTTAATGATTTTGTGTAATATAGTGTTATTTTCTAGTTGAAGTGATACTAACATGTGTGTTTTTAGAAAACAAGTATGTTTTACATTCTAATCCTTCGGTGCCTATAGACACTTATAGGTGTGTTAATACAAGGGCACTAAGGACAAGAGATTGCTTTGGGGAGGACCCACTTGTATAACTATTGTGTTTCATACTTGATGACCAATTCCACATCATCTTGTGCCTCTAGAACACTCATACAATCATTGTTATCTTTCCTATATACTCATCTTTAATCATATATTTAGCAATTTTGATCAACCATCTCCTACAACCATCTCAAACACCTTCAATGATAAAATTCTTCTAATTTGAGCATCATCCATGATCAAGAACCATTTGGACCATCTCTATATCTTCCATGCTATCCAAGTTTTCTAATTTTTCCAGCAAAAAATGCACAAGATATTGAAATTTTTCATAGTGATATGATAGATACAATGTATCAACCATTGTGATATTGCATCCATGATATCGTATCTATGATGTTTTCTTATAAAAACTATATATATGTGCAAGTTAGAAATTTTTTCTATTCTCTCATTCAATGCCTAGGGAGTTCATATTATTTTTTTAACCCTGGAACTTCCAAGAGCCATATCTTCCTTACCATAACTCTAATTTGAGCCATTGTCATTTCCTATTCCTCATGGAGTGACCAACGTAGTTTTCGCGAAGAGTACTGTGCACGGTTGTGTGAATTGCATTATATTTTTTCTAATGAATGAAAGAATAAGAAAGTGTAAGAACAATAAGGAGTAATCAAATTTTAAACCAACAAGAGCTAATAAACTTAACAATTCTTTCCAAATAACCATTCAAACACATTTTAATAAGAAATTAGCAGTTGTGACAAATCATGAAGCATAAAAATGTTTGTAAACATTAAAAAATTTGACAATTAATGGTTTTTACAAATTTTTTCTAACTTTGTAGTCCTAATAAAAACTAAAGCATTATAGTATGAATTGATTTTGATCAAATTCAAGAATTCAAGAAAGAATTAAGAATAGTTAATTTTTTTTTATGAAATTCTAGCATAATCATAAAGAATTCATCATGATTATAGATGCTTACTAAGAGACTCATAGTAGAAGAACTATCACAACTAAGAGGAAAGAGACCTAGAGGAAGAGGACAAGCTAGAGAACAAAGTTCACTTGTAGAGTAAAAGGTCTAATCCTACAACATCCATTAGTTAATACTTGCAACAGGGAAATTCACATAGGTAGAAGCTGATGCGTTACTTACTCAAGAGTAAGGACTATGCCTCATGCTTTCCAATGAGTGTTTCCAAGAAATCTAAAAGAAGTCCATCATGTCCACTATTATAATGGAATTAAAGTTTGAACTATTCATGAAGTTTGCCCCTACTAATGTTCATTACAACTTCAAGCCTCCCCTCTATGACCCACACTCTCATGCAATGGCGATTAATACTTAAGAGAAGTGTATCAATTTTGGAAGAATAAGCAAGATAATGTTATAATCAAGATAGAGGGAATCATAGTGCCATACTTTATTGAAGTAATAGTAAAGGTACTAAACCTTCCCAATGTCAAAGCTAACATCATCTAAATCTTTACAAGGTTTGACATAGAGGCAAGGAAGCTATGGCTACAAAGGGCCTATGGAATAAGTGAAAGAGAATATAACAAATTGTCCATAGATGAAAAGATCTACTTAAAAATTGGGACCTACCATCTCTTCCTAATAAAAAGATCAAATAGAATTTTCACCTATGCTAGTAGAGGAAGCATCATTCTTATGGGGAAATTCCAAGGTAAAATGACTTATCTATTATTCATAGAAATTCAAAGAAGATTTGAGGAAAGAGGATAGAAAAACTCACTCTACCATTTTATTGCCTTATCAAAAAATTGTGTTGACAAGACAAGATTCTAGATTATACCAATGATGTACTCCATAAAGCCCATAATGCATCGTATGATAAAATCTCTAAGTTAGTATAATCAAAGAAAGACTAAGTGGAGAAACTACTATGTATTGAAGGAGTAGTAGGATCTAGACTAGCAAGAAATGTTCCAACCACAGGAGCAAAGTAAGCATGACCCAATGGATCAACATTAGTAGCTAATAGACTAGGGCCAAGTGCTCCTCTAGCATAATAAGACTATAGACCCTCGATGAGCCATCTGTAACAAATTGTTGAAATACTAAGTTGGGAAACTAGAGAAATCTCAAGTATGTATAAAGTAAGGAATAATCTAAACAAGCCTACTATATCAATAGGACCCAGAAGTGGTCAAATTTCATTGTATGCAGGAGAAGATGAAGACTATGCACAATAGATATCTAGGAATGTTACATCCTTCCAAGTGATGTTTGAAATAAAAGAAGTATCCACAGTTGCATTAATGTAACATTAGAATGTAGTAGGAGAAAAAAAAGTTATCATTGATCATATCAAATAGTCATTCAATGTTTCCATTGTGCAATTGACAGATCTTACTGGAGCAATAGATGTAGAAACCATAGCTAGGATGTCCATGGCCCTAGAAGAGCATGAAAATGTATTGGATTGGTTATTGTAGACTGAACAAGTAATGCAAAACCTCTTTGATATCCTAAGTGATATTATTGCGGCATAATCAGAATTAATTTCAACCAAGTATAAGTTGGTCATGGCTGAAACCAAAGTACAACTTGTTGAAAGTGAGGTGCAGAGGCTATAAGAAAAATTAGCCACACAAAGAGTAGAAGGTAGGACCCTACATGATATATTGTGCTTGTTCAACTAGAATAGTTCTGGAATAAAAAAATGGACTAATTAATGACCAAGTAAGCTGAAATGAAGATGGAAAAAGAAAAGGCAATATGGAATGCTTCAGTGGTAGATGCTCAAACTATGTTCATGCTCAAGCCTTAATTGCCTGAGAGGAAGAAAATAAAAAGATTGCTCTAGAAAATGTAAGGTTAACTAACATTAAGAAATAAAAAAATGTACTAGAAGAAAGCATTCATCATCTCAAAGTGCAGTTTGCATGAGTTCACTTGGACATTAAAAAGTTGGTTAGAGAAAACAAAACTTTATCAATGGAAGAAGTCCACATAATATGCTAAAAGTTAGCTATAGAAACTAGCATGTGGAAAAATTCAAATAAAAAGCATGAATGATTGAAGGAGAACTTTCAAGATCAGGTGGGCATGTACAAATAGATGAATGAGAAGGAGATCTAGATGGCTAAAGCCAAGATTAGGTCCATCATAACATAAGCACCTGATTGGAAGCCTATCTTGGATAGTCTTGCCCATGTGCACTAAGTTGAGATCAAAAGAAAATACCTATAAATAGAGGACTTGATAGAGTACATGGGATAAGCAAATCTTCAATATGCTAACCTAGCCATGTTAACAACATGTAGGCCTAGAACAAAACTTGAGCAACAATTGGGCATAGTCTACACATTATATGAAAAGGAGTTTGTAGATAAAAATGATGTGCAATAAAAACTTCACATTGCAAACTTTGAACTCCAAGTAGTCAAAGTTAGCTATTAAGATCACAAGGATGTAGGAACAAACTTGACAAGGAGAATGATTGATTACCAAGAATTAAGAAAAATAGTGAGAGTTTTTGAAGAGGAATTAAGATAGTTTGATGCTTTGTATGTGAAAGCCAATAAGATGTTTCCATAATTACCATTTTTATGGGAAGTTCTGATTCTAAAAACATTTTTGAATTCACTTGGACAATACATGATCCCAAATCAGAAGAAGATAAGTTGTTGAGACTATGAAATAGATATCAAATTTAGAAGCCTAACGATAAAGGAAAGAAGTTGATGAAGTAGCCACCATTGCCTAGAACTTGAAGATTGCATCGAGCTTTGCTTGTTTTGTTTTATTTTAATTTGTTCTATCATATGTGTTAATGATGTGATGCATGATAATTTTGTAAACACCACTCGAACTACAATGTGGCATTCATGTTAGAGTCAAGCATGTATATAAGTCATAATGTAGAAGTTTGTATATAGCCTCATAAATTTTTAAGAAACTCTATCCTCCTTTTTTTTTAACTTAAGGAAAAGTTTTTGATTAGTCATGGTGATATGATAACACCCTTTTATTTGACAAGCTACAATATTGTAGCTTTGCATATGTCATCATAGATGTGATGTAGTGAGCCGTGGTCATTCCTATAAATACCAATCCATTGTCACATTGAACAAATGACTTTTTACCAACACTTAGCAAAATTCTTGTAGTTTTTTTTTTGTAATTGAAAGTTAGAGTTAGAGTGAATGGTACAGTGTGGTGATCAATAATTTTATGAAATCATTATTTAAGTGGATTTTTCTTGGATGCAATTCATGAACAAAAATACAGATCAATATTGTTTTTCATCATTACAGCATCCCACTTAGCTTCATTTTAATTTCCATCATGTTTACTTTTATTAAGTTTTTTACATTTTCTAAGTACTCTATTTTTCCAGTGTTACTTAATAAGGTGAAATAAGTGCAACTGGTTTTCAGCATAAAGTGTAACTATTTGGTAATCCAATAGTGGATTTTCTTGATTCACTCAATAGTGAAGTTACTTAGTAATTCCAATAACAATCACATGAGCCTAGGACATGTACCAAAAACCAGGAATAGTTACTTATCACCATAGGCTAGAATAGATTTATATTTTTGTTACACTTAGACTTAGAAACCATAACCATCTTTGCCATGTTGGCTCTTAACATAATTCAAGCTGAACAACATCAACATATCATATACCTCACTAATAGTTCAACCATACAATTTGTACCTCGTTAAATCTAAGTAAGAAGACAACGATCATGAACTGAACATTAAGTACTAGTATACTTACATTGTGAACACTTGTGACTCATATGGTTGAGTGTTGAAATACCCAACCACTCATCAAATTCTTGGATAGGAATGCACATGTAGGTTGTGTAACTCAAAGGATTAGTATTACCTTTTTCTTAGTTAACCTCAAAGTAAACATTTGAGATAAAGTATGATATTGTAGCTAAAAGTATATATGATCTTTTCTTGTCCTATGGGTACTTTTCTGGGACACCTTGCTTATATGTTTTTACATTAAGTGTTAGTCATCCAATGTTAGTGAGTCACTTTGAGTTGATATTTTTGACTGAAGGGCCAACTATCAATCATATATTAATAACACTAAATACTATTTTTTCTATAACATTTCAAGAAGAGCTTATTAGTAACACTAGATAATTTCTCATCCATAACACTAGAGGAAGAGCTTATCTATAATGCTAAATAATATTTCATCCATAACATTCTGAGAAGAAGCATATTTATTCCAAGTAATCTATGGCTTCTATGCTTATGTCTTCTTACTGCAATGCATAAGGAATAAAATTCGGAAGGACATAGGAATATGTATGGAAACAATGATCAATGAAAATTCAAAATATTTTATAGCATAAGATTTAGTACCAAATTTGGAATTAGTAATCTTCTCATCATACAATTAGACCGATTTGAACAAAATTGTTATAGAATACATAGAATTTGATGAAATGGAAACTTCTATAATTTTTAATATAATAGATGAACTAAATTTCAACTTCATTTTTGTAATATTTTCTCAGCAAAATTAAATATATAATTAATCTAGTTAACTTTCATGGTACAAATGTAGTGTTTGGGAAATAAATTCTTTGGGGCTCCGAACATAATAAACTATAGTATTAGTTTTAGTTTCAATCTTTTCAAAAATTATAAACAATGGGAGATGGAATGAGAACATAATTCTTACCCTTTTTACCTTGGAATTACATAAGATTATTAACTACAATGCCCAAATTATACATCGTTAGTATGTTCTATTGTTAGAATTTATTATAGTTTATCCACAAGATACATCACCAACATTGTAAAAATTTGTAACAAAATTTCCATATGTCATATGTCAAGAAAATCGTCTTTTAAAATAAACACTAATGATTAAAATTTTTTTAGATTTAAAAGATGGTAATATTATATTTAAATATAATAAAATCATATACGAACTTGTATGTATACCCATACCTTGGGGACTCTTCATTGAAATAGTCTCCATTAATCAAAGTATCCTAGTCTTAGGTGAGTGCCCAAGAAATAAGCATCTGTACCCATAACTAGTATAGAAGATAAGAATCTCTATATGTATCTTGTATCTATATGTGTTATACCTTTAAAAATAAGGCCTACCTTGCTTATCCTAAAATACCTACCAAGGAAGTACATACCTTATGGGCCTTCTAAGCTTTGATAATGATGTTACTTTTTGGAACCATGATTTACTCTTTTTGTACTAGTGGTATTAGGAGAGAGATTTTGGGTTCAATATTATGTTATGTAATTTTAGTGTTACTTCTCCTATTGGTGAGTTCTAATCCTTTTGTTTGAAATTCATTTATTTGTACTGAATCACTTGTAGAATCAATCCTATTCTACAAGATCCCATATAAGCTATACATCCTTCTTGCATTTTTGTCAGAGCTAGTGCTAGTGCTATGGGATTTCTCTTATGTCTAAATAAAATGATGAAGAAAATAATGAATAGGATTGTAGCTAGAATCATCTATATAGATTACCCAAAAATCATAGTTTATATATCTAGTCTTTGTATTCTAAAAGAAAAGTATCCATGAATAAAGGTCTCTCAGAAGGTAGGTCTTTTGCTATAGGTCTAGAGGCCTTACATGGGTCCCTATTAAAAAATGGTCTAATAACAATATATAATATCCAATATCTAAAAGTATTGATGAACAGTTAGGTACCCCTATGTCCAACCATACAAATACGAGTGTTCATGCACGATCCGGTTGAACTCCAAGGATTAAGTGCTTATGCGCTTACACAGAACACGAATAAGTTATGCAATTGTTGTCTTTCCAAGATTACTTGTAAGGCTCAATTGTATGGTTAAGTAAACTCAAGGTATGTGAATTTTATCATTTTATGTTTTATGTTCTTGATGCTTAAAAGAGAGAAATGAGGCAATTTAATCAATAATTTGATTTAACTAATTAACTATTCTCTAACTAGTCCTAACACCAGCATTTGTTCCCACTTTCTAGACACATCTTAAACTAGTGTAACACTACTGGGATTACCAAACAATAGTCATTACTATGTTACTAGGTGTTCCACGTATGCTTGAAGTGGTCGTGCTGAGTGTGCTAATGCATTGGTAATGGACAATTAGTAATTCTATGAAATAACATTGAATAAATATTGAAAGCATTAAATAGTAGTAAATAAGATGAAATACAATAATTAAGCTATTCTAAATGTTGTAAGTTTTATCACAAAGTGTCTTTATTTTTGGACACAAGGTGTGCTCAAGTACACAATGCTCAAATAAAGATCTGTTCACTTTATGACTCCTATTGTGGGCACTCAGAAATAATTCTAACTCTAGAATAGAAAAACTACAAGAATTTGGCTAAGGAACTAAAAAACTAATACAGACCAAGTGCACCGACCTTGTATTTATAGGCAACAAGACAGGTTCCAACATTGCATGTCTGATGTCGCATGTTTGACCTTGATATTAGGGGTTTAATATCGGAACTCATCATACCCCCATGACTAAATAAAAAATTTCCCTTGAGTTCCTTACAAAATATTGGTAAGGTATGGAATTATTGACTAAACAACACTAACGGTGACATGGAATGATAGACTCAAAGTGCTTAGTGAACAGATCGACAAACGTATTACAACATTGGTGTTCATAACCATTGTGGTGAACACTATACATAGATGACATTTAGACCCTTGATTGATAGCTTGAAGAGAGAGAGGGAAAAGAAAATGAGGCATGTTGCTGCCAATGTCAAGAATGTGCACACCATTGTTCATCTATGGCCACATTTCCAAGCTTATTCCTTGCGTAAATGATCTTGCTCTAGCCCATCCTAAGTGCTCCCTCCTATCTTAGTTCATTGTTCATGTGATCGCCATCTGCACACACAACACAATCATGAATTGGCAAGGATAGATAAGATATAATGTAGTTGATACCTTGGCTCGATATGAAGCACATTGGCTAGGTTGTGGGTATGGCAGATACTAGGTTAGAGATTTGTAAGTGATAACTACCTAAGGTGTAGGGGTGAGATAATTAATGGAAAAATTTGCAATAGGCCCCCACGACTAAGAGTGAACCTCTGGTAGCAATAGGATGGAAAATGAAGAAACAAGGAAGATTAGAGAAATAACAACAGTGAAGCCAATAAAACAAAAAAATGGATGTCATGGATGAGGTGAAATGAGAAATAGTTGATTGCAAGAAATGTTTAAGGGAAAATAACTTAACAATTGTACCACAAAGGAATGCTAGTGGGTCCTCCCCAAAGCAGGCTCATGCCCTTTATACCCTAACAAACCCACAAACCAAAGAGTCCGTAGGCTCTAGGAATGACATATGGAAGAAATAGTTAAGAAGTCACCCACAAGAACTTACTAAAGAATATCAATGTATCAACCAAGATATAGACTAATCATAAATCAGCAATGAGGTGGAATATGAAAAGCAATATGGAAAGAGAAGAGAGAATGGAATGGAATCCCAAAATCAAGGTTGTGTAAAATCCCTTGTGCATTATGTGGTTAAGGTGACTTAAGAAAATTCAGCAAAATCTAGATTAAAACTAACCACATCTAGTGACCTCACATCAACACACTTGGCCAACCCATCCTCTTGAAGCAATGAGAATGCTTACACAAAGCAACCACCATTCCAAAAGGAGAGGAATAGAGAAGTAGGAAGTGAGGAAGGGCCTTAGTTAGAGGGAACCTTCAAGCATGGGTAACATGTCTTTCCAATGCCATAACCAGTGCTTGTAGTGCATATTCCTTTATTGTGTCTAAGGGGTGTGCTTTGAATTCCTACTAGTTTTTGTTTTTTTTTTGTGTGAGAACCACATCATGCAAAGACTTATTTGATTCATTCAACTTCTTGATATTAGTCGACAGCAGAATGGTAGAAAACCTATGAAAAATATTCAAGTACCCAAGAGAATAGCCAGCACAAATGCGTCAAATCCCCTTTAAGTCACACCCTTTTCAATCCATTTAAATATTTCCTTGGTTTGAAGAATACTAAGCCACAAATTTATTAAGAGGTTTTCTTTTTTAAAAAATGGATAATACATTTCCAAAATGAAGGGAGACCATAGAGTTAAATGGATGAATGGATGATGTGGACTCATTGCCTATTTTATCAAAAGAAACCATATCTTAGCATCAACATTGAAAGTCAAAGGCAAAAACCAAACATTAGCAAGCAACACCATTATAGTCCAACCCACCATCATGAGCACTTATTATGTGATGAGCAAAAATAAATAAATAAAAAAGGTAACAAAGAAACAAATAGTAAAAATGTTAATGATGGTGTAAAAAAAAAACAAGTAAACATGAAAAATGTGTAAGAAAAAAAAGGACAAATGAAACTGAGGACTTCGAATAGTTAGCATTGGTGGCCATCTCCCCAATGACTAAGTTGGAAGGAGGAGATCTGAAATAATGAGCAAGGTTGTTCATCCATAGAAGTAGTGTTAGTACTGGCCATTTTGGGCTCATGGAAGGGCTTAGTTTGCTGGATGTTAATCAATAATTTCTTATTTGGGCTTTCAAGTTTATAGATCATCATGGCTCCTAAAGGAAAAGTTTCATGAATGATATAAGGTCCCTCCCATAGTGTTTGAAATTTAGTTGATTGTGGCACATGTGTAGAATTCCAATAAAGAACCTTATCTCCTAGTTGGTATTTGAATTTTCTAATTTTTAGGTCATGACATTATTTGTTGAAGGCCTTGTGTAGTTCATTGGATGACAAGGCAGCTAGTCAATTTTCATCTAGCAAGTTAAGATTCATCAACCTTTCTTTTTGTGCTAAACTAAGGTCAAGGTTAAGGTCACATGCTATCGATAGTGTACGAAGCTGAGCTTGGATAGGAAGTGGTGGAAGTTTACCATAGACTAACTCATAGGGAGAATAGCCCATAGGGAGTTGCCATGTGGAGTGGTAGGCCCAAAGAGCATCGTTTAGTTTGGTGCTCCAATCTCGCCTATATTTGCTAATGGTTTGTGTCAAAATTTTTGTGATTTCCCTATTGGTGACTTCAACTTGACCATTCTCTTGAGGGTGATATGATATAGTTAGTTTATGCTTAACTCCTAAGCAGTGGATCAAATTTTGAAAAGTCACACCTGTAAAAAGTGTACCATTATCAGAAATAAGTGCATGAGGCACACCGAACCTATTTATGATTTATTGTTGAAAAAATCATGCAGTGGTAGATGATGCACAATTGGTAATAGTGGTTGCTTCTACCCACTTTGTAAAATAATCAACAACAACAAAAATGTATGCTTTTTCACTAGACATCGGTGTAATAGGCCCTATAAAATCAATTCCCCATATGTCGAAGGGTTCTAAGGGTTGAATTCATTGTTGTGGACCCTCCATTCTAGCAGTCATTCCCCCATCACATTGGTAGCACTCACAAGATCGGACAAAATGATGGGTGTCCCAAAATAATGTAGGCTAATAATATCCTACAAGCAAGATTTTAATGGCTATTCACCTCCTAGTGTAATGACCCCTACAAGGGCCCTCATGAGCATCTTAGAGAACTCACAATTGATCTGCATTGGGAACACACCATCGGACCAAGCCATTGGGACATACCTTGTAAAGGCACCCATTGATTTCCATGAAGTGTTTGATTTGGTGGAGAAATTGTTGTTTCTTTTTAACATCTAGCCCTTGTGGTTTTTCTTGCATGAGAAGATAAGTAAGAATGCTACTATACCAATTTGTATCTATGGGTGATTGATTGTTTATTACACTTGAAAGAGGAGTTCATCAGGGAAGTGATCAGAAATTGGATATTTGTCCTCTTTGTTATCCCATCACAATCAAGACAAATGATCAGCAACAACATTCTCGGTGCCTTTACGATCTACTATCGTGATATCAAACTCTTGCAAGATCACTAGCCATCATATGACTCGAGAGATCACTGTTGGTTTATTCATAAGGAACTGAGTCACACCATGATTTGTGTGTACAAATACCTTATAGCCTAATACATAGTGCCTAAATTTTTCTAGTGCAAACAACACAACCATTAACTCTTTTTCGGTTGTCGTATAGTTGAGTTGTGCACTAGCAATACTTCGACTTGCACAGTGAATGTAATAGGGATGTTTTTGATCATCTAATTGTGTAAGTATGGCTTCTAAAGAAAAATTGGATACTTCATCCATTATATGGAATAGTTTGGACCAGTTAGGAGCTTGTAGAATGGGTGTTTCTATGGGTGTTTGTTTCGAGGTTTGAAAAGCTAGCTCACTTTTCTTGGTCCATTAAAAGGGTACACCCTTCTTCATTAGTTCTACCAACGGTTTTGCAATCTTCAAAGAGTTATCGATGAAATTTCTATAATAGTTAGTATGTCCAAGGAATGATTAGATATCTTTTACAATTTTAGGTTGATGAGTGATTCCTTGGATGACTTTAATTTTTTCAGGATCTACCTCTATTCATGTTTGTGAAATTTTATGCCCTAATACAATGCCCTTTTAGACCATTTAGTGTCTTTTCTACTAATTGGACCTTAGGTTAGTTTCAACACATTATTTCAACACTTGCTCTAATCGGTCCAATGTTTGTTCAAAGTTCGCTCCATAGGTGGAGAGATCATCCATAAAAACCTCGACACCATTCCCTATTTGTTGCTAAAATATACTTAGAACCAAACATTGAAATGTTTTTGAGGCATTGCATAAGCTAAACGACATCTACCTATATGAAAATGTCCCCCAAGTACTTGTGAATGTAGTCTTGGCTTAGTCTTCTGGTGCTATTTGGATTTGATTGTACCCACTGTAACCATGTAGAAAAATATAGTAACAATGCCCTGCAATGGTATCCAAGACTTGGTTAATGAATGAAAATGAGAAATGGTCTTTAAATGTAGTCATGTTTAATAGCCTAAAGTCTATACACACCCTTCATTTACCTCCCTTTTTAGGCATAATGACTAATGGACTAACCCATTCACTGTCAGTAATGGGGTAGATGAACCTGGTCTTTAGAAGTTGTTCAGTTTCTTCTTTAACTACTTGCTTAAGCTTTGGGTTTAGTCGTATTTGTGGTTGTTGTTAAGGCTTCATAGAGGCGTTAGTGTAGATTCTATGTTGGCATATCCTAAGATATATTCTAGTTAATTTGGAATATGACCAAGCAAAGGCTTCTGACCATTTGTTTACCGTCTTCAATAGTTTTTCTTTTTATTGAGGAGCAAGCTCAGCATTAATGATTACCGATTTTCCATTGTTGAGAAATGTATACTCCATACCAGTGGGCAACGGTTTTAATTCAAGGGGATCTTGCTTAAACTAATTAGGGATTTCCAACTTTTTCCAGTTTATAATTTTAGTGTTAGTATTTGGAAGTCGACGGTGAACTTGCTCTAATGCATCTATGCTATCGATATAGGCTCAGCCAAGCTCTTAGTTGGTTCCATGCATAAAGTTGAATTGCTCTTGAGGTTAGCTGTTAGCCATTGGATCCCCTCCTGTCTTGTGGATGCTACATATAGGCATCTTTGTATGTGTGTTACTTGTGCACACTGGTTGCATGCAAACAATGTTAAGCATTGTACAAACCAGGACTTCTGCATGCAGTTGCACCCTATGTCACTGTATGTGATGCATGAAACTTTCTTCTTCTCAATTTTTCCAAATGTATTCTCTTTTGATATTTCTAGGGAAAGATCATATATGGCTAGGCACACATCAATCATACTTAGCCATGCTCTTCCCATTATGATTGGGAAGCCCCCCGTATAGTTGTTGACTTGGATCACTAGGAAATTGGCTAGATATGACCACCCACAAATAGTTATGACAATGTCCTCAACTAGCCCCAATGGAATAGTGATGGACTAGTCAGCCAACTCTAAGCGAATGTTACTCTTCTTTAGTAGAGGTAGGTTCTAGGATTTATACCTTTCTTGAGAGATTAAGTTAACACCAGAACCTAAATTTAAAAGAGCTTTACATGGCTTATTTCTAGAAATTTGTAAATAAATAAGAGGACTTCGAAATTAGAGAATTTCCTAGGAAGATGACCAGCTTTAATCCAATTAGTGATGGCATGGGTTAACATGACAATATGTGTTGGGCATGATTTTTGGTTCGAAGGAAGCTCCAAAGATTCGAACGATGGAAAGTAGTTGGACAGTTAGCTACTTGTGGTTGTAAGGACTTGGTTGGGACTATTGGTTCTAAAGAAAGGTCTCCTTTTTCTATGGTTGTTTGAACCAACAGTAGGTTGAGGATTAATAGCCCTTGTAGCATTATGTTGCTGTGACTAGGTAGGAAGCTCACCATGCATAGTTGAAGCAGGTGATAATGAAGCTAAGAGTGGAAGAGGTGAAGACTGATGAGAAGGATATGTATGTGGAGCATCACCCCTAGGAGAAGAAGTTCTATAATACTCAGGGGTTTGGTAGTGAGGCTTTAAAGCGATGTGACTAGTAGAGTCACATGGAGAGATCGACTGCTGAATGTAATACCCATATGGGTCAGGTTGATGGTAAGGGTACTATTGACGTGGTAGTGGAATTCCCCATGATTGTGGATGTTGCCACTGTTGATACTATTCATTCAGTTATGGTGGAGCTCCACTCGAATAATATGTCAAGGGTTGGTAGAACTACCTTGGGTTACCTTGAGGATAAGATAACCTTTGGGGTGTTTGCCGTCTATTTAATCGTGGGTTTAGTGCATACACCCTAGACTTACAGATGTGACCCTACTAGATAACATCACCTTGGATAGTCATATTGGCAAATCTCACATCTACCATCATTGTCCGAGTCTAAATCCACAACCTCTTCAATGATAATAACCTTGCCCTTACCCTTGTTACGTGCATACTTAGCTTCTTCTTTTTTCCTTCTCTCCTTTCACTACTTTGTTTTCTAAACTCCTCTACTATTTTTATGAAAGTTTGAAATTTGTCATCTAGGAAGTTCCACATTTGATCCAGCTTTGTCAATACTTATGATGCAAATTTTTGAATGGGAAAAGTCTTTTTATTCACCATCTCTTCGAGTGGTGACTCTTATTCATCTTTGCAAAACCTTCCTTCTTTCGGAGGGAGTGATATCTATTGTACTCCTCTATACTTTCTCTTTTCCTCAACTCACCTTCCTACTTGGCAAATTGCTTCAACAATCTTTGTATTTGATGAGCTCTAAGCTCGGATAGCCTTCCTTGGGCATAACTCACATTTTATACCTAAGCCCATCCACGAGATGGCGTAGTTGTTCCTTTTGTGAGTAACCATGGCTAGGGAAATGATGTAATAATGTATAATATCAATCCCTGGTAGCATCCAAGGGTTTTTTCCCTCCTTGTTTCCATCCTTGGATTTGGTTATGTAGGTTGAACACTCGGGAGTATGTTTGATACTTATCATTGAATAGCTCTAACATGGTACTCCATCAATGAATGGATTTTGGTTCTAAGGATTGATACCAGCTTTCTACTTCCTTGATCAGTGTCCATGGAAACAATTTTAGTTTTTGCCACTCATTTTCTATATTTTCAAGGCACATGCATCATGGAATGCTTGTAGATGATTTTGAGAATTAGCATTATATCCCCCTTCAAATCATGGGATGTTATTCATGTCTAGTATTTTGATCCTACTGTCCTTCTGGTGCCTTGCTGGAATCCTAACAACCTCTATTATATTTAACATATTTTAGGTGGTGACTAGGGGTTCATCGTGATCATATTGTCTATGAAGTTTATGATGCCTATGCTATTTCTTACTCTCCCTTCTTTTGTGATGTGTCTCTCTGGAATGCCCTCGTCCCCTTTCTTGACTATTTTGTTTATGATCTCTATTTCGCTTACCATCATCCTCATGGTCTTTCCCTTTGCAACTGCGTTCAGATCCCAAAGGAGAGGGCGAAGGAGATGATACAGGTAAAGAGAAAGGAGGATTGACACCATGATGACGCCTATCACCTTCTCTTTGGTTATCATGGCCTTTGTCGTGGTTACGATCGGAATGTCCATCATTATCATGCATTTTTGTTCCTTTTCCAGATCCTTTGCATCTGTTGGTACTAGAACTTGGGTTATGAATAGTTGAGTGAAGATTCTGATACACAACTCCTTGACCAAAGTCAACGAGAAGAACATTGTTTTGTGGGAAACCTCCTAAGATAGGTTCACCACCCTCATTTTCACTTAGGACATACAGGACATCCTGAGACCACTTCCCCTTCATGAATTTGTAATGTCTCTCTTATTGTAGATCTCTCTGGCATTGTGCCTCTATGGGTTGGTAATCTCCCGAATCTTACTCATGCACAATGTACTTTGATTGTAAGTGCTACATACTGATTCGTGTGAGAGCACGAAGAAGCATGCCTAGGATTGAGCGATTAGGCAGTAACACTATGTTACCTTCTAAATCATGCCATCGCAGTTGTTCATGCTGGTGGAGGATAAAGGTAAAATTTGGTACATACTCATTAGGATGAGCATATACCATGCAAAACTATTGGGGCACTGGTGGATGATCTTGTGCACCCTGCCTCTGATTATTCATGGTGTCGGACCTAGTCGGTGAAGCACTCTCATAAGAAGAAGGAGACATGATTGGTTATTCAATGTGTGATACCATTTTTCTGTAATTGTAGGATAGGTAACTTGAAGGGTTTGTTTCAATGATGAAAGAACTTCCTAAGTTCTAATCAGTGCACAAAAAAAAAATCCTCGGCAACATCGCCAATGATGAGCGGCTAGGTACCCCTACGCCCAACCATACGAATAAGAGCATTCAAGCGTGATTCAGTTGAACTCCAAGGATTAAGTGCTTATACACTTACATAGAACAAGGATGAGTTATGTGATCATTATCTTGCCAAGCTTACTTGTAATGCTTAATTGTATGGTTAAGTAAACTCGAGGTATGTGATATTTATTATTTTATGTTTTATGTTCTAGATGCTTAAAAGAGAGAAATGAGGAAATTTAATAAGTAATTGATTTAACTAATTAACTATTCTCTAACTAGTCCTAACACCTGCATCTATTTCCACTTTTTGAACACATCCTAAACTAGTGTAACACTAATGGGATTACCAAATGCTAGTCGTTACTGGGTTACCAAGTGTTCCACGTATGCTCGAAGTGGTCTTGCTGAGTGTGCTAATGCATTGGTAATTGACAATTAATTATTCTATGAAATAACATTGAATAACTATTGAAAGTGTTAAATAATAGTAAATAATATGAAATGCAATAATTAAGCTATTCTAAATGTTGCAAGGTTTATCACAAAGTTCATCTTTATTTTTGAACACAAGGTGTGCTGAAATGCAATGAATAACCTCTTCTATAGCCAAGTGATGAGACGCGATATCACATGCACCGTGATATCGTGTATGCGATATCGTGGCCATCGTGATATCACATTCCATGCGATATCGTGTCGTCCCCTATGATATCGCGTATGCGATATCGTGGTCCGCTGCCAAATCTATAAATAAGAGGCAACACTCCCCTCATTTCCCATCCTGGGCTAGAAGTAGCGAAGCTCTGGTGGATTGATCACCCCAGAGATAGAATATTTTCCATGTGCCCACAGTAGGAGTCCCCAAGTGAACGGATCTTTATTCGAGCAGCTTTGTATCTAAACGCAAGTTGTGTACGACAATAAGGACGAGCTTTGTGGATAAACCTTGCAGTGCATGGAATAGGTTTATTACATGTCATTTATTACCTATTGTTAGCGCAGCATGAGTACGACTTGGTTATGAGCATTGACGAATGTGTACGGCNGTCAAGGAATTGGCTGCTCATCATGCTTAGGCTAGTTAGGTGCCTCAGTACGACCACTTCGAGCATGTGCGTTACGTGTGGTGATCCCAGTAACGATTAGCGTTTGGTAACCACAATTGCATAGTTCAGGGTGTGTATGGTAAGTGGGAACGGATGCTAACGCTAGCTAATTTAGACTTAGGACCTTAGTTAGAGTTAGTTAGTTTCTCAACCCTTTTCTCTTAGCATAGAAGACATAAAATCAGAAAAGACCAAAAAAATCATATACCTCGGACTTACTTAACCATACACCATGACAACAACAAGTAAGTCTGGGAAGAAAATGAATTATTAACCCCAAGTGTTCCATTGGGTGTTTAGGCATTTAGTCTGTGAAGTTCGACTGGATCGTGCGTGCTACACTCGTTTCGTATGGTTGAGTGTAGGGGTACCTTGCCACTCATCATTGGCACCATTGCCGAGGACTAAGTGTTTGTATGCCAAATAGAACATAAGGGATATCACTCACATCGTTGTGAGCCTTAACGAACGTTTGAGTTAATGAAAAGAAAACTTATATAATGGTGAAATTAGCACACTAATAAAAATGCCTTCTTCTCATAAGAGCAACTCACCACCTAAGGACCACACACGAGACAGTTGGCAAGATAAAACGCATAGCCAAAATAAGCCAAGTCCTAAACAATATAGGATGACATATACTCATTCTGATGAGTATATTCCTAATTTTACTTTTGTTCTCCATCAGGACGAACAACTGCGGTGGAGAGATTTGCAAGGTAACATTGTGTTAGCCCCAGATCGATCAATCTCTCGCATGCTTTTCCATGCCTTGGTACAGATTGCAATGCAAGAGCATTTCGCGGAATATGTTGCAGAAGATTTTGACATGAGGGATTGTTATCCCATAGATGCCCAACGTATGAGAGATCTAAGGCAGGAGATTCAACATGCTTTTTTGAAGGGTAAAGCCCTGCACGTCCTTAGCGAAATAGGAGATGAGGAACCCTTTATTACGGGTTCTTTAGCAAAGGATGTTCCCACTCCTAACGATGGTGAGGAGGATGAGTATCAAAACCTACGATCAACGATACATATCCCTGGTTCTGATACCCGTGAACACCAATTGTTCACAGAGAGAACAACCACTCATGCTAAGGGTAGGCACTTTGATCGTCACAACGATCGGGGCCGTAGCAGCCGAAGAGAAGGCAAGAAACATCATCATGGTGATGGTTCCCCTTCTTCTTCCCCTTCTTCACATCACTCACCCTCTCCTTCCACATCTGGGCACAGCCACCATGAACATAAAGGTGAGGGTAAAAGTAAGAAAGATGAAAGACCTCGACGTGAAAGTCGAGAGAGAGGATAAGGGCAAGGACGTAGGGAGAGTAGGGAACAATGCAGACATCACAGGCGTCATGAAAGAGATGATCATGATGAGTCCCTACTCGCAACCTGAAGTATGCTTGACATTACAGAGGCAGTTAGGATTCCCACAAGGCATTTAAAGGATAACTGGATCAAACGATTAGACATGAACAACATCCCATGGTTTGAAGGAGGATATAATGCTAATTCGCAAAATCATTTATAGGCATTCCACGATGCTTGTGCCTTGCAAAATTTAGATAGTGAGTGGCAGAAACTTAAGTTGTTCCCAAGGATACTCACTAAAGAAGCAGAGAGCTGGTACCAATCCTTAGAACTAGAAACCATCAGGAGGTGGAGTATGATGCTAGAACTGTTCAACAAAATGTATCAAACGTACTCCAGAGTGTCCAATTTGCATAAGCAGATCCAAGGCTAGAAGCAAGGTACACACGAACCCTTGGATGCTGCCATGGCCCGCTATTACACATTGTTACATCGTTGCCTAGGCCATGGGTATGCTCAACGGGATCAACTTTGCCACATCGTGCATGGGCTAAGGAATGAAACTCGAAGAACCCTTGGGACTTATGCCCAATGGAGACTCTCATAACTTAGAGCCCATGAAGTACGTAGCTTGTTGGAGCAAGTAGCAAATGAAGAAGGTGAGCTATGCAAAAGGGAAAGTGTAGAAGAGTACAATCGCGATCCCTCCCTTCGGAAAAAGGGAGTGAAATTTTTTGATGAAGAGGATGAGTCACCAATCAAAGAATTGGTGAACTGGAAAACTTTGCCGATTTAAAAGTTAACAACTGAGGTATTGGCCAATGTAGACGAAATGTGGGATTCCTTAGACTCAAGAATTAAAATAGTATTGAAAATTGTAGAAGAGTCTAAGGCAAAATAAAGTAGTAAAAAAGGTAAGAAAAAGTGAAGAGATTTAGGCCCTGCACATAACAAGGGTAAGGAAAAAATCACTAACTCCAATGTGGCTAAGGATTCTGACACAGATGATGATGGTGGATGTGAGATCTGCCATTATGAGCATCCTAAGGGATGTTGCCCCATCATCTCACATCTATAGGAGTCTGGGGTGTATGCGCTTAATCCAAGATTCAATCAACAGCAAACACCCCGAAGGTTACCTTATCCACAAGGTAACCCAAGGTAGTTCCACCAACCCTTAACGTATTATCCAAGTGGAACTCCATCATAGCCTATCGGATAGCATCAGTAGTGGCAATACCCACAGTCATGGGGGATGCCACCACCAACACAATAGTACCCTTACCGATAGCCCAATCCCTATGGTTATTATGTGCAGCAGCCAAGTTCTCCAAGTGACTCTATGGGTCATGCAACTCCCAACCTTCACTACCATGTTCGGGAGTACTTCAGAAAGACTCCTTCTCCTCCGGGAGACATCTCACACTTGTTCCATCCTCCTAATCCATCTGCACCTCTTCCACCAGAAGTAGTTCCCATAACACCTCCTACTCCAACAATGCAAGGGGAACTTCCTCCTCAACCGTAGCAACATCACACTGCAAGAGTTGTAAATATCCAACCTGCTGTTGGTTTTGAAAACTGTAAAAAAAGAAGATCTTACTTCAGAACTAAAAGCCCAGACAAACTCTCACAACAAAAAGCAGTTGAGGCCATGTACACTCCTCCACCATCTAACACTTCGGAGCACCCTTCAGTCCAATAGAGTGTAACGCATACGGTTATGTTAATGCATACCATAACTGATTGGATCAAGGTAGGCCACCTTCCCAGGAAACTAACTAACCCTAGAAGTCCCTTAATCTAATTCCAGATCGTCGGAAATAAACCACATAGGGCTCTTCTTGACTCAAGTTCCAAAGTCAAATTAATTTCACGAGAGATGTATCACACCTGGAACTTGCCCGAGCTCAAGAAGAGAAACATTCAACTAGAGCTGGCAGATCAGTCCATCACCATTCCTTTGGGATTGGTAGAGGAAATCATCACCACTATGTGTGTTTGGTCTTACCCAGCTGATTTCCTGGTGATTGAAGTGAACAACAACGAAGGGAACTTCCCGATTATAATGGGAAGGGCATGGGTTAGCACAGTAGACACATGCCTTAGGATTTTTGATCTTTGCTTGGAAATTTTGAAGATCAACATATGTGGAAAGACCGAGAAGAGGAAAGTTCCATGCATCAAATACAATGATTCATCAGGTGATGACATGGAGGAAATGCCTCCATGTAACAAGTGTGCCTAGGAAACATTGAAACAAAGATGCCTGTATGTAGCAACCACACAACTAGTAGTAGACACCCCGTGGTTGACAACCAGAAGGAGCAGAAAAGCATGCATGGAATGAACTGAGGAAACCCATGCGAACAACGAAGGCATAGACACATTAGAATATGAGCATCACCAACTTCCATCCCTCAATCTGAGAACATCAGTTACGAGAAGTTGGACACTTCTACAAAATTCAAACAAATGCTCATTATTTAGGATCTCTCCCTTTCCAGTCAGTCATGGGGGAGATGGCCACCTATGCTAACCATATGGGGCCCTTAGTTCTTTTAAGTTTTTGTTTTACAACATCGTTATACTTTTTCAATTTTTGTGTGTGTGTGTGATCCACCCTGTAAGTTTGTCTCATAATAAGCGTTCCTCATGATGGTATGAACTATTTTCATATTGATTGATAATGTTTGGTTTTTACCTTGAAGTCACAATGTTGATACTAAGGTATGTTTCTTCTGATATGGCAAGCAATGAGTTCACTTCATCCATCCATCCACCAATTTCTATGGTTTCTCTTGGCTTGGGAATGTATAGTCCCTTTCTAATAAGAACTTTAATGAATCGGTGACTAGGGATTTCTCAAACTAAGGAAGGACTCATGGATTGAAAAGGGCGTGACTTCAAAGGAACTTGATGCTTTTGGGTTGGTCATTCTCTTGGGTGCTTGAATGTTTCTTCTTGAGTTTTCTTATTGTTCCGATGTTACCCAATTATTGGAAGCTGAGACGATAAAAATAAGAAGTCTTTGCATGGTGTGGTTCTCATGCATAAAAACACAAAACAAAAAAAAAGAGAAAAGAAAAAAAAACAAAAACAAAAAAAAGAAACAAAACCAAGTGAGAATTCAAAGCACATCCCTTAGACGAATAAACTGGGGCTACAAGCACTGGTTATGGAACCAAAAGTGTTTTCTCTAACTGAGGTCCTTCTCGCTTTCCATTCTCTCTTTTGTTTCATCGGAATGGTGGTGGCTCTGGAAGTGTGCATTCGTGTCACCCAAGTGGATGGTTTAACTGAATGCGTTGATGCGAAGTCATTGGATGTGGTTAGTTTGAAGCCGGAGTTAGGATGAGATTTACCAAGTTACATTAATCATCAAACACACAAGGGGCTGTACACCACCTTGTTCCTGGGATTCCATTCCATTTCTCTTCTCTCCATCCTTCTCTCCATTGTTCACCTCATTTCCAGTTGTATCATTAGTGTATATATTTTGGTCGATGCATTGTTTTCTTTTTGGTAAATGCTTGTGGTTAAGACTTTAACTCTTGTTCTAGATGACATTCCCTATGCCTACGGACTCTTTGAATGTGCGTTTGTCAGGGCATTAAGGGCATGAGCCTACTTTGGGGAGGACCCACTGACATTCCTATTTGGAGTGTTAGTTAACTTCTTTCCCTTAACATTTTGCAATTAATTTTAATTTTGTTCATTTCAATCTTGACATCCACTTCATCAATGCCATAGTTGTCCCTTTTTATCTATCTTTCTTACTCCTTTTCTTTCTCAATTCTAATGCTATCGGAGGTTCATGATTAGTCATGGGGGTATGGGGCCTAATTTTTTCGATTTTCTCCTAGCCCTGAAATTTTTGATTTTCTTCCTAACCCCTACACCTTCGGTTGTCATTCTTAATATATTCCTAGATCCATATTAGTCATACCACAACCTAGCTAATGGAATTACACCGAAGCAAGGTATCAATTACATGATGATTCAATTACCCTTGCTAATATATGATTGTGTTGTGTGTGCAGATGGTGGACATGCAAACAATGGATTTGATCTGGAGCAAACACTTGGAATGGAGCAGCGCTGAAGCAGCTATGCAAGGAGCAAGATTGATGGCACGCTTATGGATGGACAACGAAGGCACAATCTTGGTGTTGGTAGCAGCAACATTTCTTTCTATCTCTCTCTTTCTCTCAAGCTGCCAACAAAGGCCTGATGTCATTGTAATAAGGTGTTCACCCTTGTTGTCATGAACACCAGTTTTGTCAAGTCTTGTAATAATGATCCGTTCACATGTCATCCCATTAGTTCCATTACCCTCAATAATTCCATACCTACATGATATTATTGTAAAGAACTTGAGGATGAGTTTTCATTTAGTCATGGGGTTATGATGAGATGTGATATCGCATGCACTGCGATATCGCGTACGTGATATTGCGGTTGTCACGATATCGCGTCGTCCCCTGTGATATCGCGTACACGATATCAAGGTCCACCGCCAAATCTATAAATAAGAGGTGGCACTCCCCTCATTTTCCATCCTAGGCTAGAAGTAGTGAAGCTCTAGTGGATTGATCACCCCAAAGATAGAATATTTTACATGTGCCCGCAGTAGGAGTCCCCAAGTGAACGGATCTTTATTCAAGCAGCTTTGTACCTAAACGCAAGTTGTGTACGGCAATAAAGATGAGCTTTGTGGATAAACCTTACAGTGCATGGAATAGGTTTATTACGTGTCATTTATTACCTATTGTTAGCACAGCATGAGTATGACTTGGTTACGAGCATTGACGAATGTGTACAGCTAACTAAGGAATCAGCTACACATCGCGATTAGATTCTCTCATCCTTGTATCCTAGAACGTGGGATGAGTACGACTTGATTACGAGCATCTACGGGTGTGTATGGCTAGTTAAGGAATCTTTTGCTCATCACACTTAGGCTAGTTAGGTGCCTCAGTAAGACCACTTCGAGCACGTGCGTTACATGTGGTGATCCTAGTAATGATTAGCGTTTGGTAGCCACAGTTGCATGGTTCAGGGTATGTATGGTAAGTGGGAATGGATGCTGATGCTAGCTAATTTAGACTTAGGACCTTAGTTAGAGTTAGTTAGTTTCTCAACCCTTTGCTCTTAGTGTAGAAGACATAAAATCAGAAAAGACCAAAAAAATCATATACCTCGGACTTACTTAACCATACACTGTGACAACAACAAGTAAGTCTGGGAAGACAACGAATGACTAACCCCAAGTGTTCCATGGGTGTTTAGGCATTTAGTCTATGGAGTTCGATCGGATTGCATATGCTATGCTCGTTTTATATGGTTGAGTGTAGGGTACCTCGACACTGATCACCAAGTCACTTGATAAGTGGATGATTATTTGAAATTATCAATAACTAGCTATAAAGTAATCCGGGCTTCCCAACTATGCCAAAAATCATATATTATGCACATACATAATATATGTACTATTGTTAGATTATGTACTTATATAAGAAAAGGATCCCTATCTTGTTTTCTAATTTAAAGTGATTCAAGCTCTATAAGATTCCATTTTTCTATAAGTTTTTTGTATGAAGGGTTTTCTACTTGGAGTTATTGGAAGAGAAGTTGATGAGTGGCGAGGTACCCCTACACTCAACCATACAAAACAAGTGTAGCACACGCAATTCGGTCAAACTCCGCAGACTAAGTGCGTACACGCCCCATGGAACACTTGGGGTTAATCATTCATTGTCTTCCTAGACTTACTTCTAGTTGTCATGGTGTATGGTTAAGTAAGTCCGAGGTATATGATTTTTATATCGTTTTATGTTTTATGTCTCCTATGCTAACAAGGTGAATGGTTGAGAAACTAAGTACTAATTCTAACTAATGACTAAGTCTAAATTAACTAGCATCATCATCCATTCCCACTTACCGTAGACACCTTGAACTATGCAACCACGGCTACCAAACACTAATCGTTATTGGGATCACCACATAAAGCACGTGCTCAAAGTGGTCATACTGAGGCACTTAACTAGCCTAAGCGTAATGAGCATTCATTCCTTGACTAGCCGTACACATCCTTAGATGCTCGTAATCAAGTCATACTCATTTCGCATTCTAGGAGTTGAGGGTGAGAGAATCTAATCGCGATGAGCAGCCAATTCCTTGATTAGCTGTACACATCCATAAATGCTCCTAATCAAGTCGTACTCATGCCACGCTATTGCAGGGTAATAAATAATAGGTAAGAAATAATGGATAATAAACAACAAGTAATAAATCCTATTCCATGCACTGCAAGGTTTATCCACAAAGCTCATCTTTATTGTTGTACACAACTTACGTTCAGGTACAATGTTGCTCGAATAAAGATCCGTTCAGTTGGGGACTCCTACTACGGGCACATGGAAAATATTCTATCTCTGGAGTGATCAATTTGCTAGAGTTTCCCTACTTCTAGCCTAGGATGGAAAATAAGGGGAGTGCTGCCTCTTATTTATAGATTTGGCGATGGACCACGATATCGCATACGTGACATTCTAGGGGATGACACGATATTGTGTACGTGATATCACGGCTCATGCGAATCACGTCTCATCATACCCCCATGACTGAATGAAAGCTTGTCCTCGAGTTCCTTACAATAATATTGGGAAGGTATGGAATTATTGAGGGGAATGGAACTAATGGGATGACATGTGAACGGATCATCATTACAAGACTTGACAAAACTAGTGTTCATGACAACAAGGGTGAACACCTTATTACAATGACATCAGGCCTGTGTTGGCAGTTGAGAAAGAAAGAAAGAGAGAAATAAGTGTTGCTGCTGCCAATGCCAAGATTGCATCTTGGTTGTACATCCGTAAGTGTGCCATCGATCATGCTCCTTGCATAGCCGCTTCAGTGCTGCTCCATTCCAAGTGTTTGCTCTAGATCCAATCTGTTGTTTGTATGATCACCATTTGCACATACAACACAATCTTATATTAGCAAGGGTAAATGAATCATCATGTAATTGATACCTTGCTTCGATGTAGGTCCATTGGCTAGGTTGTGGTATGGCTAATACTGATCTGGGAATATATTAATGATGACTACCGAAGGTGTAGGGGTTAGGAAGAAAATCAAAAAATTTGGGGCTAGGAGAAAATTGAAAAAATTGGGCCCCATACCCCCATGACTAATCGCGAACCTCAGTTAGCGTTAGAATGAAGAAAGTAAAGGAGTAAGGAAGATAGATAAAAAGGGACAATGGTAACATCGATAAAGTGGATGTTAAGATGGAAATGTACAAAAGAAATTAGATTGCAAAAATGTTAGGGAAAAGAATTTAACTAATGCTCCAAATAGGAATGTCAGTGGGTCCTCCCCAAAGTAGGCTCATGCCCTTAATGCCCTGACAAACCCACATTCAAAGAGTCTGTAGGCTCCAGGAATGTTATTTGGAACAAGAGTTAAAGTCTTAACTGCAAGCATTTACCAAAAAGAAAACAATGCATCAACCAAAATATATACACTAATGATACAACCGGCAATGAGGTGAACAATGGAAAGAAGGATGGAGAGAAGAGGATGGAATGGAATCCCAAGAACAAGCTGGTGTACATCCCCTTGTGTGTTTCATGATTAATGTGACTTAGCAAATCCCATTCTAAGTCTGGCCTCAAACCAACCACATCCAGTGACTTCGCATTAATGCATTCGGCTAAACCATCCACTTGAATAACAAGGATGCATCTCCAAAGAGCCACCACCATTCTAATGAAACAAAGGAGAAAATGGGAAGTGAGAAGGGCCTTAGTTAGAGGGAACACTTTTGGTTCCATAACTAGTGCTTGTAGCCCAAGTTTATTTCATCTAAGAGGTTTGCTTTGAATTCTCACTTTTTCTGCTTTTTTTTTTTTGCTTTATGGTTGAGAACCACAACATGCAAAGACTTCTTATTTTTATTGACTCAGCTTCCGATAATTCGGTAACATCAAAACAACAAGAAAAAATCAAAAAGAAAACATCCAAGCACCCAAGAGAATGACCAATACAAAAGCATCAAGTTCCCTTGAAGTCACACCCTTTTCAATCCTTAAGTCCTTAGTTTGAGAAATACCTTGTCACCAATTCCTTTAAGTTCTTATTAGAAGGGAACTGTACATTTTCAAGCTGAGAGAGACCATAGAAACTGGTGGATGGATGGATGAAGTGACCTCATTGCTTGCGATATCAAAAGAAACATACCTTAGTATCAACATTGTGACTTAAAGGTATAAACCAAACATTAGGAATCAACATGAAAACAGTTCATACCATCATTCTGAACACTTATTGGATGAAAAACTTATAGGGTGGATCACACACACACACACACACACACACACAAAATTGAAAAAATTGTAATGATGTTGTAAAACAAAAACTAGAAAAGTTAAAGAAAGTTGTAAAACAAAAACTAGAAAAGTTAAAGAAATTTGTAAAACAAAAATGTGTAAGACAAAAATGTTGTAAAACAAAAATGTGTAAAAAAA
>MNCI01028487.1:55677-69959 GCA_015680685.1 Gnetum montanum | reverse complement strand
TAGATCACACATGAATGTTTTGTGATTTGTATGGTTGGGTGTAGGGGTACCTCGCTGCTCATCATTGGCATCGTTGCTAGGGACTTTGTTGTGGAATGTGCACTGTTTAGGTCTAAGTGAATATCACTAATATCATTGTATGAACCTAAAGGTCCATATCATTCCCACTATACATAAAATTATAAAAGAACATTGAAAATTCCATTTTGTTTTGCAAAATGTCTTCTTCTTCTTGCAAGCTCAAAGATACTAAACCATTGGTCCCACAAGAATGTAAGGTGGAATACACTCATCAAAATGAGTTTGTGTCAAATTTCACCTTCATCCTACATTAGGATGAACAAATGAAATGATGTGATATGGAGGGAAACATCATCTTGCCCCTTGATAGATCTGTGCTTGGAAGGCTGTTTAAAACCCTTAAGAAGTTGGGCATAGTAGATCTTGAAGAAGAGTACGTTGTGGATGGATATGAAACTTGAAACTACTATCCCACTAAAACACAATGTAGACGAGACAAATGTTAGGAGAAACTCCATGATGTTACAAAGGGGAAACATCACACTAACCCCTTGTTCTTACTAGATCAAGAGGATAATGAGGATTCTCCCTTGGAAGGTTCTCAACATGAAGAATCTCCACCCCTGCTACTAATGGTGAGGGTGTGAACCTAACCCTATGATCAACTATTCAAAAATTGGGATCAGAAAAGAGCAATAGCTAAAGTATAAACTTAGGCAAACATCACAACAACAAGGGATCTAAGGATGGTGATCATAATAAGCGTAAGAGTGGCAGCAGACATTGCGGTGGTAGTGGCAGTCCACCTTCCTCTTCATCCTCTTCATCCAATTCTGAACATTCCTCTTCATCTAACAATTCTCATGGAAGTTGCCATTGAAACAACCATGATGAAGGTGATCGACGAAATAACAATGACCGTGAAGGCCATTGAAATTGAAGGGGTGGCAAAAACCATCATCGACTTCATTAACATAGTGATGATGATGAATGTTTATTGGGGACTTTCAGTGTGCTTAACATTGCAAAGGAAATGAAATCTTCACTAAGCATATGAATGATAGTCGGATCAAGCACCTAGATATGAACAATATCCTAGGATTTAAGAGGGGATGCAATTCTGATCTATAGACATACCTACAAGCTTTTCAAGATGCCTATGCTCTATAGAACATAGAGAATGAGTGGTAGAAACTCAAGCTTTTCCCAAGGACAGTTATTAAGTAAGATGAAAGTTGGTACTAGTCCGTAGAATCGAAATCTATCCAAAGATGGAGTACCATGTTAGAACTATTCAATGATAAATATCAAATGTACTCTAGAGTGTCTAACTTGAGAAGGTAAATCCAAGCCTAGAGACAAGGAGCACATGAACCCTTGGATGTCACCATGGGCTGATACTCTTCTCTCCTACACTGATGCCTTGGCCATGGTTACTCTTAGAGGAAACAACTTCATCACATCATAAATGGACTTAGAGTAGAAACAAGGAGAACCATTGGGATGTATGCCCAAGAAAGATTGTCTAAAATGAGAGCTCATGAGATCCAAAGGTTAATTAAGTATGTAGTAAAAGAAGAAGGTGAGCTATGAAAAAGGGAAAGTACTAAAGAGTATAATAGGGAACCTTCCATTAGAAAATGAGAGGTTTGATTTTGTGATGAGTAGGAGTCATCACTTGATGAAGTGATGAGCAGAAAGACCTTGCCAATCCAAAAATCTATTTTTGACATTTTGGCTAAGGTTGACAAGTTATGAGACTCTGTAGATGAAAATTTTTAAACCATTTTAAAGATTTTCAAAGAATCCAAAGTGCAACATAGTGATCATAATCGTAGGAGGTGAAAAGACACTGAACATGCCTACCAAAGAGGTAAGGATAAAGCTGCTGTAGTAGAGGAAGTTGTGGAGTCTAACTTTGATGATGAAACTGAATGTGACATTTGTCAATATGAACATCTAAAGGGATGTGCCCCTGTGGTGTCACACTTACAAGAGTTTGGAGTGTACACATTGAATCATTTCCTAGCACATAGGCATGCTCCAAGACGATTGCCTTATCCTCAAGGCAATCTAAGATAGTTCCACTAGCAACAACAAGCTTACTAACCAAGTGGAACTCCTCCACAATTGTATATATAGTACTAGCAATGGTATTAATCACAATCATGGGGAATGCTACTGCCAAGGTAGTAGTACCCTTATAGGCAACCAAATTCATACGGGTATTATGTTGAGTAGCCCATCTCTTCTAGAAGTTTAATGAGTCATGCATCATTCTAGCATCATTATTACCCTCCAGAGTACCACCAAACACCTTCACTATCTACTCAAGGGAAAATCCATATCTATATCCTTATCATCCTCCACATCCCTCTACACCTACACCTTCACCTTCAACTCAGTTACCTCCTATTCCTTCCATGTAGGGTGAAATTCCTCCACAGTTGCAACAATGAAATGCTACAAGGACTATACATTCACAACTAATTTTTCAACCAAGTGGTTCAGATAATTGATCAAGAAAATGACCTTTCTTTTGGCCCAAAAGTCCTCTCTAGCCCTCACAACCTACTCTGGCTGATCATCCTACATCTTTGGCATCCTTATCTTCTACATCGAATACCTTCGAGGGTCCTTCAAACCAAGTGTTACCTAGTATCCACACTGTAATGCTAACTCATGTTGTTTCTGACTGGATTTATGTAAGAAACCTTCCTACAAAAAGATTTGATCTAGCAAGTCCACTCATTTATCTAAAGATTACTGAACAAGAGCCTTGCAATGCTTTTCTTGGCTCTAGTTCTAGAGTTAACCTCATCTTCCATGATATGTACAAGGCCTAAAACCTACCACCTCTTAAGAAGAGCAACATCCATTTAGAATTAGTAGATTAGACGATTACTGTTCTTTTGGGATTAGTAATGGACATTGTGACCATAGTCTGTGGGTGGTCTTATCCTACTAATTTTCTAGTATTCAAGATGAACAATTGCAAAAGCAACTTTCCCATCATTATGGGAAGGGCTTGGTTAAGCACAGTCGATGCACAAATTGGAATAAGGGACCTATCCTTAGAAATATCTAACAAAAATGAGCTAGGAAAAATAGAGAAGAAGCATATTTGAATTACATACAATGATAATGAATGTAATTTCATGCAAAAGATTTGGTCAATCAAAAGCACATACATTAAGGCATGCAATCAGTATGTGCAAGAAATTAACATTCAATGGTGTTTGTATGCAGTAGTCAAAAAGTAGTAGGACACCAAGTGTCTGATAGCTGATTCAGATAGTAGCAAAATATGTATGGAGCCAACTGAGAGTCTAACATGTGCATATGTTGAAGGCATGAACAAGATTGAATAAGTTCATTCCCAACTCTCTAATGAAGATGATGATACTTGTTGGGGAGAGTTGGTGATCCTTGATCACTTTAAGGAGGAGCCCTTAGAACTAAAAGCTTTACCAGCCAATATGGAGTATGCACTTTTAAAGAATGGAAAACTAGTTATTATTAATGCCAAACTTGCTCCTAAACAAAAAGAAAAGTTGTTGAATGTGGTAAATAAATGGTCAATAGCCTTTGCTTGGTCATATCCAGAGCTAACAGGAATTGATCCAAGGATATGCCAGCATCACATCTACATTGACTTGACCATGAAGCCTAGAAGGCAGCAGTAGAGGTGGTTGAGCCCTAAATTAAAATAAATCGTCAAAGAGGAGATAGTACAACTTCTCAAGGTGGGATTCATCTATCCAATTGTAGATAGTGAGTGGGTTAGTCCACTCATCATAGTACTAAAGAAGGATGGCAAATGGTAGGTTTGGATTGACTTTAGGTTGTTAAATATGGTAGTGAGTGGGGCATAGTTGAATTACACCACCACAGAGAAAGAATTAATGGTAGTGGTGTACGTGTTAGAAAAGTTTAGACATTATGTGCTAGGTTATAAGGTATTTGTACATATGGACCATAGTGCAATTTGCTTCCTCATGAATAAGCCAACAGTGAGCCCTCATGTTATATGTTAGCTTGTGATCTTATAGGAATTCAATCTTACTATGGTAGATCAAAAAGCGACCAAGAATGTGGTCATTAACCACCTCTCTCGCTTAAGATGGAATAACATAGAGGAGGAGAGCTTACTCTTTGATCAGTTTCTAGATGAACTCCTCTTTACTGGAGTAATAAATGAACAAATGCCTGAAAAAGCAATATGGTATAATGGCATCCTCACATATCTTCTCACTCAAGAGATGTCACAGGACTTGGATTTTAGAAAGAAGCAAAAATTTCTTCATCAGGTCAAATATTTCATGGAAATCAATGGACATCTTTACAAGGTGTGTGTTGACGGCCTGATTCGTTGGTGTGTCCTTGACGAAGATCAACTACGTGTTCTCCAAGATGCTCATGAAGGACCTTGCGGAGGCCGCTATGCAGGGAGCTGCATGATCATAAAAGTCTTGATGGCAGGATACTATTGGCCCACAATATTTAGGGATGTCCACTAGTTTGTCAAGTCTTGTGAACATTGTTAACGTGATGGGGGGATGACCACTTGCATGGAAGGCCCTCAATAGTGGATTCAACCACTGGAGCCTTTTGACATATGTGCCGTTGACGTCATGTTTTCCATCACATCCATGTCTAATAGGAAAGCATATATTATAGTAGTAGTTGACTACTATACAAAATGGGTAGAAGCAGCAACTGTTACTAATTGTACATCATCCACTACTACCAAATTTATATAACAAAATATCATGAATAGATTTGGGGTGCCATGTTCACTATTTTCTAATAATGGAACTCATTTCACAAGTGCCACATTTAGAAAATTAATGTAACGCTTGGGGGTAGAACATAAATTAATAACACCTTACCACCCCCAAGCCATTGGTCAAGTAGAGATAACCAACTAGGAGACTACAAAAATACTAGTGCGAACCATTAGAAAATATAGGAAGGATTAGAGTACAAAACTTAATGATGCTCTCTAGGCTTATTGTTCAACTTGGAAACTTCCTATTGGATATTCTCCTTATGAGTTAGTGTACAGGAAACTTCCAATGCTTTCAATTCAATCTGAGCTCTATACACTCTCAACAGCTTGTGATCTAAACCTTTACCTAAGTTTAACACAGAAGGAAAGATTGGTTAGTCTAAATGTGATAGATGAAAATTGCTTAGTGGTCCTATCCTTGAATGAGGTGAATAAAGCATTCAGCAAGCAGTGTCATAACCTTAGAATTGGGAAAGTACAACTTCAACTTGGAGATAAGGTTCTTTACTAGAATCCCACACATGTACCCCAAATGAAAAAATTCCAAACATTGTGAGAGGGAACTTATATAATTGATCAAACCTTTTCCTCTAGGGCCATGAAAATTTACAAACTTGACAACCCAAATAAAAAGTAGTTGGTCAATATCCAACAAGTCAAACCTTTTCTAGAACCAAGACTAGCCAGTGTAACTACTGCCACAATAGATGGACAACCACATTCTATTTTCTAGATCTCCTTCCTCGAACTCGGTCATGGGGGAGATGGTTATCTATGTTGACCATTACCATGGCCTCTTAGTTTTCCTACCTTTTTGTTTTTCACATTTTTGATTTTACAAATTTTTGAGTTTTGAATTTTTCTAATTTTATACCATTTTTAGTACCTTTTAACTTTCTTGATTATTTTACACTTTCTTATATCTTTTACTTTATTTTTTTCCCTTTTGTTTCCTTTTGTTTAAGTGAGGCATTTTCTCATTTTCACTAATAAATCTACTTTATTGTCACAGGACACAATGTTGTTGTTGCTATTTACTAATGATGGTTTGCGCTTAATATGTGAGTGTCGATGTTGGGTTTCTATTTTTGAATTCTAATGTTTGATGACTTTGACATGGTTTATTTTTCATGGAATAGGTAGTGAGACCACGTCATCCACCCATCTAATGAACTCTATGGTTTTTCTTGTTTTGGGAATTTGAGGTTCCTTTTTCATTAAAAAAACTTTTAATTAATCAGTGACTTGGGTAGTTTTGGAATTAAGAAGGATCCAAAGATTTGTAAAGGGTGTGACTTTAAGGGGACTCAATACTCTTTGTGCTCTTCTTCTTACTTAAGTGCTTGAGTGTTTTTCTTGCACTTCTTACCATTCCATACCACCTAATGATAGGAAGAAAAATAATGTCATTGCATGGTGTGATTCCATCATTTAGAAAAAAATTATGGGAATTCAAAGCACACCCCTTCGACATGAATAAGTCCTTACATGGTGTGGTTTCCACTTCAAAAAAAATGAGAATTCAAAGCACACCCCTTGGAAAAATAAAAGGGCTGCAAGCATTGATTATGGAACTTGAAAGACATGCACCTATGCCTAAAGGTTCCCTCTAGCTAAGGCCCCCCTCTCTCTCTACTCTTTTTGGAATGGTGGTTGTTTTGTGGAAGCACTCTTGTGTCTTAAGTAGGTGGATCAGTCTTAGAGTGACGATGCAAAGTCATTGAAAGTGGATGGTTTTGGTCTAGACTGAGGATGGAACTTCTTGAGTCATTTTAACCACAAATCCCACAAGGGACTTCTTATGATCTCAATTTGGAACTTGTTTCCACCTTTTATATCATCCATGCTGCCATAATTCACCTCACTATCAGGTTCTATGTTATGCTCTATGTCTTAGTATGATGTGTTGGGATTCTTGAGTGGATTCTTTTGAGTTGATCCTTAACTTGTCATGATCATTAAATTGACTATGGGGCCCATGGACCTCTTAGTTGAGGTTATGTAAGGGCAAAATGGACATGAGCCTACTATGGGAAGCATCCACTTACATAGTGTTTGGCTTGATTAGTTAAGGTTCCTTACCTTTGACATCGCTAAAATCTTATATTTCATATTTTCCATTGTGTAAATAGCTTAGTACTCATTAATCTTTCATTGCATTCATCCATTAAATCAAAATTTTGCCATTTTTTCAAATTTATGAACTTCAACATCCTCTTCTCATGATTTCATACTATTCTTGGTCTTCTAAGCTTTCATTTGACCCCAATTTCATAGAAAAATTTCTTGTATTTTGAAAGTTTGACCAAAGTTAATAGAAGTCAATGATGATCAACAACTACGTTGATGAGGCCTTGACACAAACAATGAAGTCGATGAGGCCTTGTTGACGTAATGCAAAAATACTATATATACCACCAGATAATTTGGAAATTTTTGCAATTTACTCATAACACACGGAGAATTTTTGTAATTTTTTAGAGCCCAAAAACTTCCAGAGCTCATAACTTTTAAATATTTGTCCAAATCACTCCATTTTGACCTGTTACTTATCGGAGATAAGATCTTTATCATGGGGGTCGAAAATCTTAAGGTTTTTGCTGACATTTTTGAAATTTTTTTCTAACTCTCCCCCAAGGGTTAGCAACCTTAACAACATAAAAATATCAACTCTTTTAACAGTTAACCCTTCCAACAACCTCCGAGATAATTTATCAATGACAATACATAAATAAAAATAACAATGGAGATAATTAAATTAGCCATAATCACAACTTAGCCAAGTGTAACTATCCTCAAGAGTTAAGATATCCCAATTTTTTTAAGGTTACACAATGATTGCTAATCCATGGTCTTATTGTGATTATGGATGGCACCCAAACAAAAGCGTTTGCAGGAAGGAGAACCCTCACAACGATGGGAGAAATAACCCAGAGTTAGAAGGGACCAATAGGAACAATGCCAAGAACAACAAGAGGTGACCCATGCAATGGGACCTCTTCATGAGGAAGTTGAAGTGGAATCTATTTGACAAATTCTAGAGGAAGAAGTGCCTACCAAACAATCCCAATGATTAGAAGCACCTGGACCTATGCCAATGCTTGAGGTTATCTAACGTAAGCCTTCATAGACATCATTAAGTCTTGAGAAATCCAAAGATTAGTTCTTCAAGAGACAAAATTTGGGCTATTTTTGGAAAAATCTTTGGAGGATGTCAGAACACAATTGCAAACCTCTTCCATGTGGCCAATCATCACAACCAGTGGGGAATGGTACCTGGGGGAGAGACCTATCTTTTCTAGAATAGCTAAAGGCCAGGGTCCATCCTATTTGGTAGAAGCTATTACATAGGCACTAGGGTTGCCAAACATTAGAACATTATTTGTAAAAATATCAACAGAAGGCGATCTTGAGGCAAAAAGGGAATGGAACTAGCGATGCTACAAGGTGGACCATAAGGAGTATGACATGCTCACATCAGTGAAGTGAATTTATTTCAAGATTATGGCCTATCATGTCAATCCAATGGTGAGGCTAAGTAAGGTGATTACCTTCTCTACTCGAGCATGCGTCACTGTAAGTGAAAAATTTCTTTTTAACCTTCCACAACTAATTTATTTGGAGATTGAAAAGCACTTCAAGAAGAATGAACATGGAAGGAAGATTCTACCCTTTTCGTGGCTTATCAAGAAACTTTGCAAGAGGGCATGTATTGTTCACTATTCAAATGAAACTATCAGGCATGCTCCCTTGGCCTCATGGGAAAAAATCATGAAGGATAAGATGCCAACAACCACTCAAGAAGAGGAGCTACCACCACCACCACCACCCACTCAAGAGACAAAACTGGAGGCCCGCACAATCCTTGAGCATCTACGACAAATCTGAGAACAACTATTGAGTAAAAAAGAGTAACAAGTAGGAATGAGTGGGGTTTATCCATCTATGTATCAAACAACAATGAGTCACCTTAATGAGGTGGCTTAGAAAATTAGCGAGATGGAGAGAGGTGATTCCATTTTCTCTGCCCAAAGAATGCAGCTACCTTCGAGGTTGGATTCCAACACTCGAGAGGTAATGGTGTCATTAGCAACACATAATCTATTCCAAAAAATCTTTAGGAATGCTACCACTTTCTCTGTGAGGTTGGAGGAAGGTGAAGAGGCAACTGTCTTAGTGATGTAACACCAAGGGTAGGAAACAATGGCAAAGGTGGTAGTTGATCATGTAGCTAAAGCACTGAATGCACCTGCGGTGTCTGTATCAAATGTATTTGCACTCCAAGACATGCAAAAGTCTATAGGCATGATTAGTAGAAAATTGAATGCAGCCCAACATGAACAATTATTAGAACAATTGGTAGAAACTAGGCAACTGACTCCATACATATTTTATCTCTCAGAGAACATCATTGCAACCCAATTGGAGTTGCTGAATGCAAGGGACAAATGTATAATTTTGAGGGGCAACTAGAAATGGCTCAAGAACAAAATCAACACTTGGCCATGAAGGTTGCTAAACTTTGTGCCTGACTTACAGAACAAACAATCCTCAGCTTGGCAATGATAAGAGATGAAGCTATTAAATAGCTTCAAGAATTATTTCAAAAGGCTAAGGAGGAAGTAGTAATGGCAATCTTCAAATAGTTTGTGGTAGAAGTCGAAACACACTCAATCAAAAAGGACTTGAATTAGATGTGCTAAGAGAATGAAGTGTTAACTGTGCAAAATCATTACCTAAGAAATGTTGATGCTCAAAGAGATAAAATGCAATCATTCATCCATCAACAGTAGGAGTAGCTTGCTAGGGTCAACACTGAACTAAGGAACTTAGCTGTGAAGAACCGCAATCTATCAATGGAGGAGGTATGCACCTTACAACAAAACTCTACCATCGAGATTTCCACCTAGAAGAATGAAGCTTTCAAATTTGAGAGAGTGAAAAATCACTATAGGGACCAGGTTGGCTTGCAAAAGGAAATTAATGAAAAGAAAATCTAGATGGAAAAGGCTAAAGTAAATGAAACCCTCCAGCAACTTTAGCAAGGAAGAGAGATGTGGCAATCCATCCTTGATGGGATTAATGCCTACAACAAAGTAGAGATCCACTTGAAGGAGTTTTCTATCGAAGAAATGATAGAGTATATGGAGTTGGCCAATTTCTGTTACGTAAAACTGGCAATGTTGATAGTTGGATGACCACAGTCAGAAGTGGAGAAACAAGTGGCTAGCTCATATCTACTATACGAGGTCAAGTTCAAACACAACAAGGACACCAAGAAAAAGCTTGAGACTACTAACATTGAACTTGAAGTCCTGAAAGGAAAATTCATAGATTAACGATCCATCACTAAGGACCTAGCTAAATGGGTGAATGACTACTAGTAGTTGAAGAACATAGTGCAAGTGTTTGACATTGAACGCAAATAGTTCGCTACTTAGTTTATCAATGTCAAGGAGTTGTTTCCAATGATCCTGTGTCCTTGGGATGTGCCCATTCCAACCCACATTGGGAAAGCTATGTGGATGGTGCATGATCCTAGAAGTAAGAAGGAAAAAATGAAAGCACTACTAGATGCTTTCTACCTCCTATGTGAAGTTGTAGCAGTAGCAGGACAACTGTAGTCTCCTTAACCGCTACCAGTGCATGAAGTCGATGAGGGTCCCTTAGATCCTTAAGAACCACCATCGTCTAAGATTGTTTGATCTTCTCCAATAAGCTTCACACCATCAAGGAACGTGCTATCCAATTTTTGAAGAGTTGTATCATGGTGTTTAATTTTGTGTCCTAAACACCACCATTTTTATAATGTGTTGATCCGTACACTCGGGCACTTCATTTTTTGTCAAAGTCAGTCAATTGTTTTGTTGAGGAAAATTCAATCAATAATTTCATACCTTCCCAAATTTTTCAAAAAACTCGAGGACAAGTTTTCATTCAGTTGAGGGGATATGATGAGTCGTTGTTGGTTGGTTGCATTGACGAGGCCTTGCTGACATAGTCGATTATGTTGATGAGGCCTCGTCGACGAGGCCCTATTGATGTAATGTCTATCTATTACTTATAAATATGTGCCTTCTAGATGCATTTATGGCAATCTAGATTTTAGTAGCTCTGAAGCTCTTGCATTTTTTCTATTTGAAAGTTATAATTTTTTCCCTAAGTGCCCGTAGCAAGAGTCATTGAGTGTATAGATCTTCATTCGAGCATTGTTGTACCTGAGCATGATAGTGTGTGCAGCAATAAAAATGAGCTTTTTGATAAGCCTTGCAACACTTTGGATAGATTAGCTCTTTTATTTATGCATTTAATGTTTTCAATTATTTTTTAATTATTCTTAATTATTTCACAAATATTTTGTAGAAATTGAGTTAATGAGGTTATTAAGCTAGATAGATTAAATACATAAGTATGACTGCTTCGAGGGTAACACATATTTGCTTGGTAATTTGAGTACCACTATTGCTTGGTACATTCAGTAGAGTAGCGCTTGGTTGCCTAGCAACAGATACATGGGTTTAGGACGTGTACAGAAAGTGAAAATGGATACTTATGTTAGGATTAGTTAAATGATTAGTAAATTAGTTAATTTAGATTAGTTAATCAAATTACTTTTGTCCATATTTGAACATTGATCTATAAAACATAAACAATGATAAAAATTGAATACCTCAGTTACAATTAACCATACCATGAACGTCACAAGTGTAATTGGGAAGACAACGATTAACCTTCAGGCTATATTCACTTCCTAAAGGGCTAGTGCACTAGAAATGACGAAGTCCATGGAATTGACTGAATTGCGCATGAACACTTTGTGATTCATATGGTTGGGCATAGGGGTACCTCGTCACTCATCACATGTGCACTAGTTTTGGAACCTTTTTTGCTTGTCTAATTGGCCAATTCTGAAATAGTTTATAAATCACTAAATTTTAAAGTTTTTATGGATTAGCATAATCCCTTTATTGCTTGGAAATGGAAAAATAATTTTAATGCATATTCTTTTGAAAAATAATTTTGATGCATATATCACTAAAATTTCTTACTGGATAGAATTAAAAGATCTTGATTTTATTTTTAAAAATGTTGAAAGAAAAATTATTGATAGAATTGACACAATCTTGAAGATAGAGTCAAAAACATTACTAAATGGTGTGAAACATACACATTATTTTGTAGAGATTGATTTATGATAGAATAAGAAAAAATTAAAACTTAAAGATGGTAATCAGTGTTTTTTTTTTATAAAAAAGTTACATATATAATTTGCAAAGATGTTGTAGCTATTGTCATCGTGAAGGCCATGTTATTAGAATCTATGTTATTCTCTATAAAAAATTCATTCATAAGGAAAAGAGATAAATTTTTTTAAAGAAGGCAAATAACGATAGTTTTCAGCAAGCACAAATGAATTCTTCTTCAATAAGTTCTCAACCTTTTACTAATCCTTTTAATTCTAAAGGTGCTAGTAAAATCTTGATATCTAAAGAGAATTCCTTTTTAGAATAAAAGAAATTCTTACTCAATGTAGATGAATCTTACTCAATGTAATATAAAAAGAAGAGGACTACAAATATTGCTTTCAATTTAAAAGCTCCAAAGGTATCTCATTCTTTTTCTACTTCTACTACTCTTCTCAATGTTTTTTCATCAAAAATTTCTTTTTTACTTGTCAGTGACATGGATTGTGAGACAAATGTTAAGCTAGAAAAAATAAGAATGGAAACATCCTCTCCCACATATCAATGTTAGTTTTATCATAAAATATTTGGGGCCTTTCTAATAGGTCTCAAGTAAAGATTCCTATGAAGTATCTTTCAAATCAGTGTTTAAAGATAATTAGTATTTATCTTTATATTTTCTTTTCTTGAAAGAAATTAAGATCTAAGTGTGTGATATTATTTTTTTGTAAATATAATTTAAAAAATTGCATTATATTTTATGCTACTCATGAATTTAATAAAGGAGGTACTAATATTTTTGTTAATAAAAATGTTACTAGAAAAGTTTTGAATTATAGTTTTGATAATCTTGAAAGAGTTATTTGAATTATTTGTCATAGTGAAAAAGGTGACTTGAGACTTTATAATATTTATGCTCCTAATAATTTAAAAGATTGATCAAAGGTTTAAAAATATCTTCTATCTTTGCCTAAAGTTCCTTGGATTATTAAAGATGATTTTAATATGGTTAAAAATTCATTTAGCTAAACTTGGTGGTCTTCCTCTTAATATGTCTTCTCAAGGAAAATAAGATTAGTGTAATTTCAAAGAAAAATATTTTCATTTTGATGTTAGCACTTTATTATCATTTCTTTTGAATGAAAAACATTATACTTGGTATAATTATCAATAAGGAAATCATAAAATTTATTTTCAACTTGATAGATTTTACATCTCTAATGTTTCCTTTTGGAAGCCTACAAGAAAAGTAGAAGTGCATATAAATGTCACTTGGTCAAATAATTTTTCTATTAGTATTTTTCTATATAGTATTAAGTCTTCATTCTTTCAAGAGTCTTTATGGAATGTAGAAAAAACCCTTCTAGTCATATTATTTGAATTGACTCATGGTAGTGAACTACTTGTAGGGTAAAAAATTATGTTAGATGGTTTGCAAAGCTATTTTCTCACCTTAAGCATCAAGTTGAAGAATATCTTGCATAATTTTTTTAAAAAATGCAAATTATTTTAGACCTGAATCCCTTTGATTTTAAAACTTAAAAAGCCTTGGGTAAAGTTCATTGTGCTAAATAATATTGGGATACTTTTGAAGCTAAAAGTGCTCTCACTAAAATTCACATGCGTTGGTTCAAAATGAAAGATAAACCTTGTAAGAAATTGTTTAAATTTCTAAAAGTAAAGGATCAAGTACCTAAATAAGAATCACTTTATATACATAATTCCATCATTAAAGATCCTAAAACTATTAATTGTTTTTTAGCAAATATTTTTTCTTTTGAAAGTTTTAGTAAGGAATCCTTCTAGGCCTCTTGTACGCATATTCCTCATCTTATAATATTTGCATTGAAGTATTCTTGAAGTAGAAATTAGAGTGGAAGAAATCAAAATAATAACCTTTAGTTTACCAAATGGTAAAGCTTGAGGTCTTGATCATTTATGTATTGAATTTTTTAAGAAGAAGTGGGACATCATTGAAGATGATTTCTTTTATATTTTACTAGAAGGCATTAAAATAGTGTTTCTCATAAAAATATTAATAAAGGTGTAGTTCATATTCTTCCTAAGAATGAAGATCTTCAACATATTAATAATTGATGGTCTATCACTCTGTCTAAAAATACTTATAAAATTTTAGCTAAATGCATAGCTTGTCGAATTTAGAAAGTTATTAAAGATATTATCAAACCTAAGTATACTAGTTTTGTTAAAGGTAGACATATCTGAAATAATGTTATTATAGCTTGGAACAAAATCTAGTGGCTTATGATACTAACTAAGATATT
>MNCI01028487.1:37722-51644 GCA_015680685.1 Gnetum montanum | reverse complement strand
AACTGAGGGCCCCATATGATTAGCATAGGTGGCCATCTCCCCCATGATTGAGTGGAAATGGAGAGATCTAAAATAATGAGCGCTTGTTTGAATTTCTTAAAAGTGTCCAACTTCTCCCAATTGATGATCTTAGATTAAGGGGTGGAAGTTGGCGACACTCATATTCCAATGTATATATGCTTTCGTTATGGGCATGGGTTTCCTTAGTTCATTCCATGCATATTTGGTTACTCATTCGAGTAGCTGTCAACCACAAGGTGTCTACTACTAGTTGTGTGGTTGCTACATATAGGCATATTTGTTTCAAAGTTTCAAGTGCACACCTGTTACATGGAGGCATTTCCTCCATGTCATTACCCGATGAATCACTGTATGTGATTCATGGAACTTTCCTCTTCTCGATCTTTCCATAAATATTTATCTTAGAAATTTTCAAGGAAAGATCACGAATCCTAAGGCATGCGTCTACTGTACTAAGTCATGCCCTTCCCATTATAATAAGGAAGTCCCCTTCATTGTTGTTAACCTCAATCACTGGGAAATAAACTGGGTAAGACCAACCATACATAGTGGTAATGATATCCTCCACCAATCCGAAGGGAATGATGATGGATTGGTCTACTAGCTCTAGTTGAATGTTGCTCTTCTTAAGTTGGGGCAAGTTCCAGGCATGATACATCTCTTGTGAAATTAAGTTAACTCTGGAACCTAAGTCAAAAAGAGCCCTATGTGGTTTATTTTCGGTGATTTTTAAATAGATTAAGGGACTCCCAGGGTCAGTTAGTTTCCTGGGAATGTGGCCTACCTTAATCTAGTTGGTTATGGTATGCATTAACATAACCATATGTGTTACGCTCTGTTGGACTAAAGGGTGCTCCGAAGTGTTAGATGATGGAGGAGTGTACATGGGCCCAACCGCTTGTTGTTGTGAGAGTTTGTTTGGGCTTTTGATTTTGAAGAAAGGTCTTCTCCTTTTACAGTTGTCAGAACCAACAATAGGTTGGATATTTATAGCTCTCACAGCATGACGTTGCTGCAGTTGAGGAGGAAGTTCCCCTTGCATTGTTGGAGCAGGAGGTGTTATGGGAACTACTACTGGTGGAAGAGGTGCGGATGGATTTGGAGGATGGTGTGGGTATGGAGTGTCTCCCAGAGGAGAAGGAGTCCTTTTGAAGTACTCCTAAACTTGGTAGTGATGGTTGGGGGTTGAGTGACTTATAGAGTCACTTGGAGAAATTGGCTGCTGCACATAATATCCATAAGGGTCAGGCTGCCGGTAAGGGTACTAATGTTTTGGCAATGGCATCCTCCATGACTGTGGGTATTGCCACTATTGATGCTATCCGATGGACTATGGTGGAGTTCCACTTGGATAATACGTTAGTGGTTGGTGGAACTGCCTTGGGCTACCTTGTGGATAAGGTAACCTTTGGGGTGTTTGCCATCGGTTGAGTCTTCAATTAAGCGCATACACCCCAGAGTCCTGTAGATGTGAGATGATGGGGCAACATCCCTTAGGATGTTCATAGTGGCAGATCTCACATCCACCATCATCATTTGTATCAGAGTCCACATCCACATCGGAGTTCGTGATTTTTCCCTTACCCTTGTTATGTGCAGGGCTTAAATCTCTCCACTTTTTCTTACCTTTGTCACTACTTTGTTCCTCCTTAGAATCTTCTACAATTTTTAAGACAATTTCAATTTTAGAGTCTAAGGAACTCCATACATCATCTACCTTAGCCTCTATTTCTATTGTGATCTTTTGAAGTGGCAAGGTATTTCTATTCACCAACTCTTCGATTGGTGACTCATCCTATTCATCAAAAAATTTCACTCCCTTTTGTCGAAGGGAGGGATCACAGTTGTACTCTTCCACACTTTCCCTTTTTCATAGCTCACCCTCTTCTTTTTCTACTTGTTCCAACAAACGATGAAATTCATGGGCTCTAAGTTGTGAAAGTCTCCCTTGGGCATAAGTTCCAAGGGTTCTTCTTGTTTCATGCCTTAGCCCATCCACGATGTGGCAAAGTTGATCCCTCTGAGTGTACTCATGGCCCAGGAAACAATGTAAAAATGTGTAGTAGTGGGCCATGGTAGCATCCAAGGGTTCATGAGTACCTTGATTCCAGCCTTGGATCTACTTATGCAAATTGGACACCCTGGAGTACATTTGATACTTCTCGTTGAACAGTTCTAGTATCGTACTCCACCTCCTGATGGTTTCCAGTTCTAAGGACTGGTACTAGCTCTTTGCTTCCTTGGTGAGTGTCCTTGGGAACAACTTAAGTTTTTGCTAATCATTTTCTATATTCTGCAAGGCACAGGCATTGTGGAATGCCTGTAAATGATTTTGTGGATCAACATTGTATCCCCCTTCAAATTGTGGGATATTGTTCATGTCTAATCATTTGATCTGACTATCTTTTAAATGCCTTGTGGGAATCCTAACTACCTCCGTTATGTCAAGCATACTTCAGGTTGCGAGTAGGGGCTCATCATGGTCATCTCTTTCATGACGCCTATGATGTCTACGTTGTTCCCTACTCTCCCTACATCCTTGCCCTTGTCCTCTCTCTCGACTTTCCCGTTGAGGTCTCTCCTTTTTCGTACCTTTATCCTCTCCATTGTGCCCATGATGGCTGCACCCAGATGTTGAAGGAGAGGGTGAGTGATTTGAAGAAGGGGAAGAAGAAGGGAAACCATCGCCATGACAATTTTTCTTGCCTTCTCTTTGAATGGTACAACCCCGATCGTGGTGATGATCTAAGTGCCCGTCCTTAGCATGAGCGGTTGTTCCCTCTGTGAACAGTTGGTGTTCACGGGCATTAGAACCATGGCTATGTATCATTGATCATAGGTTCTGATACCCAACCTCCTCATCATTGTTAGGAGGGGGAACATCATTTGCTAAAGAACCCGTTATAAGGGGTTTCTCATGTCCTATTTCGCTAAGGACGTGTGGACCTTTACCCTTCAAAAGTGTATGTTAACTCTCCTGCCTAGCATCCCTCATATGTTGTGCTTCTGTGGGATGATAATCCCTCATATCAAAATCTTCCACAACATATTCAGCATATAATTTAGTCATGCCTATCTGTGCCAAGGCATGGAAAAGCATGCGAGAGACTGATCGATCTGGGGGAACACGATGTTACCTTGCAAATCTCTCCATCATAGCTATTTGTCTTGATGGAGGATAAAGGTAAAGTTTGGAATATACTCATCGAGATGAGTATAAACTATCTTGTATTGTTTAGGACTTGGCTGATTTCGGCTATGTGTTTTATGTTGCCGACTGTCTCGTGTATGGTCCTTAGGTAGTGAGTTGCTCTTATGAGAAGAAAACATTTTGATTTATCGATGTGCTAATTTTACCGTTATAAAATTTTTCTTTAATTAACCCGAAGGTTCTTTTAGGCTCCCAATGATGTCAGTGATATCCTTTATGTTCTATTTGGTGCACAAACACTTAGTCCCCAACAACGGCGCCAATGATGAGTGGCGAGGTACCCCTACACTCAACCATACGAAATGAGCGTAGCATGTGCGATCTAGTCAAACTCCGCAGACTAAATGCCTACACGCCCCATGGAAGACTTGGGGTTAATCATTCATTGTCTTCCCAGACTTGTGTTTGTCACAGTGTATGGTTAAGTAAGTCTGAGGTATATGATTTTTATATCTTTTAAATGTTTTATGTCTTCTATGCTAAAGGGTGAAGGGTTGAGAAACTAACTAACTCTAACTAATGACTAATTCTAAATTAACTAGTGTCAACATCCGTTCCCACTTACCGTACATACCCTGAACTGATGCAACCACGGCTACCAAACACTAATCGTTGCTGGGATCACCGAGTGTAACGCACGTGTTCGAAGTGGTCGTACTGAGGTACCTAACTAGGAGGAAAGGGTTGAGAGAATCTAATCTAGCCTAAGTGCGATGAGCAGTCGATTCCTTGACTAACCGTACACATCCTTGTGCATAATTACCATTGGGATTACCAAGCGCAGATCCTGAATATGCCACTGGGTTACCAAGTAGTCACACTAGATGCTCGTAATCAAGTCGTACTCATATCGCATGCGATGAGCAGCTGATTCCTTGACTATCCATACACATTCTTAGATGCTCGTAATCAAGTCGTACTCATACCGCATTCTTGGAGTTTAAGGATGAGAGAGAAAAAAATAAATAAAATTCTATTCCATGCACTACAAGGGTTATCCGAAAAGCTAGTCGTTATTGTCGTACACAAATTGTGTTCAGGTACAATGTTGCTCGAATAAAGATCTATTCACTTTGAGACTCCTACTACGGGCACATGGAAAATATTCTATCTCTAGAGTGATCAAACTGCTAGAGTTTTTCTACTTCTAAACCAGGATGAGAAATAAGGGGAGTGCCACCTCTTATTTATAGATTTGGCAGTAGATCATGACATTGCGTACACGACATCGCAAGGGACAATGTGATATCGCGTACGCAATATCACATGGGATGCGATATCGCAGCGGCTGCGATATCGTGTACGTGATATCGTGGCTCATGCGAATCACGTCTCATCAGAAGGGTTTATTTTAGTTTTTTTATTGATAGAGCATGTAAGGTTTTGGGCCAAAATTCTAAGGTTATGGATCAAGATAGGTTTCCAATTAAATATTTTAAAATGATTAAAAATCCAAAATTTTAAATATTTTATATATAACTCAAGAATCTCTAAAGAGTAGGTCTTGGCTCATCCCCACTATTAAAATACTCCAATAAGTCTTAGAATAACCTTATTACTAATATTAAATAATTCAAAATAACCTAAGAAAATCTCTAATGGCTAGGTCTTAGAAATAATCTTACTACTAACATTCTTAGCATGTGTAGGACCCCTAATAACTATTCTTTAAATTTTAGTAGAAGTTTTTTCTTCAATCCTCTTAAAACATTGGGCTATACTTATACTAGAAACTAATAAGGATATGATTCACATAATGAAGCCTTGATTATAAAGCCTATGTACCTCCTTTTGTCATTAGACATAATAAGTTGTTGATGAGATGAGGCCTTCCTACTCTTCATTCCAAGGAATGATGCATTAATTGTATATTTTCTATCTTAAGTGGTATCATGATCTCTTAAGGACTAGCATAGCCAAGGTTGATAGCTAACACTTCTCATACCTTAGAAAGCTATAAAAATTCAAACATTTATGTGACTGACTTGTTTCAATATTTGTTTTACAAATAGTGTTGCTAGATGTTATTAGATGTAATCCTAATCTTCTACAATGTTTTTGCAAAACAAGATTATTTAAATTATAATAGGCTTTAAATAATGGTTGAGAATAAAACATATATAGGTTTCAAAAAATTTTCTCATGTAATATAGTGTTGTATTCTCAAATTGAGGGCTATCTAACTCAAAGAATCTAGTTACCATCTAGCCATAAGTTGGATTATTTTCAAGTTTTATTCTACACAAAATAAGGTTTGGTTTAACTATGATTTTTAGACTACATCTTGATATACCTTCAGGATAGGTGATAGGGGATCTTATATGAGGAGGGTACACACCTATGAATGGTGCTTACCTCATTGAAAATCTTTGAATATTGTGTAACTCAACCCACTTGAATCCAATAGCTTGGGATATTAAGTTGAAGTAAGCATGTGTACGAGTAAGGTTATGTAGTAGTGTTCATCTCCACTTCCATGCAAAGTGTATGCAATATAAGTAAATAATTTAAACATCCATTTATGGTATGAATATAAATATATTATTAATATGATTAGTTAATAATCCTTAAAAATATTGCTTGCTTTACACAATGCACATCAATCAAATGCATCATTCACCTAATTACTAACTATGAATTTAGGTGAATTGCTTATCCTAGAATCCAAAGAACTTCTAATCATAATTCATGTGGGTTGATTTGATGGAAAGTAAATAAACATATAAGAACACACATATATTTTATTTTATTTACATAAATAAAAGAATATAATTGCTAATAAATAAAAGGGGTTAGCATATTAAAGTAAGAATAAATAAATAATACTTTACTTTGCATGAAAGGAAACTCTAACTATGAAAAAATATACAAAACATTCATTATGTAATAAAATACTTACCTCAAGGAGGCTTCTAAACTTCTAAGATCCAATATCCTCAATATCTAATTAAAAGAAGACAACTATGTATTTTAAGTACCTTTTAAATGCCATATAAGAACCAACCTACATCATAAAATGGAAGCCTCCAATGTTTACTCATGTAAAAATCAACCAATTTTTCCCTCTAGTTTTAGGCATCCTAAATTTTGCAAATAAATTTTAAAAGTAGGACTTGAATTTTTGGCAATTAAATTTGAGCATTAAAGAAAATGAGGGGCTAGAGAAAATCTAAAATTCTATTTATCAACACAACTCATGTAAGTTGGGAATTTGCAATGTTGTCTTTCAGTCTAAGGTAAATTTTAGTTTCCAGAATTATTTAAGTTTGAAAGGAAAAATCATGAGGAGTAAATTACCAACTATTTATGAAAAAAAAAACTATTTGATTAAGCTGATAGAGGATGAAAAATTTCTAATATCTTTTACTAAAAATGAAAAAAAGTAATGAATAGAGAATATACTTCTAAAGATGATTGTTTATCCTTATCATTATTATTTTATGAAATTAGAAAACATAGTAAACCATAGGTAATTACCATAAAAATGGGTAACAACCTCTATACTATGAATAGTCATAATTAAAGAATTAGAATTATGATTACCAAAGCATGCATGTAGCAAAGTTTTATGTGCTCTTATGCTAAATGAAAAACAAAAAAAAAAAAACAAAATCTAATATGTACTAAGCTTAACTACCATGATGAATTAACATGATGTCAAACTTTTACAATTTTCATTCTTAAATTTTTCCACCTTCTTATGTTTTCACATTGAGAAAAATGTAGGCTTAAACAAAGGACTATTTATGAATGAACTAGAACATGATAACTCTCTTATAAACCCATAAAAAACTGATCACAAAATGGTTAACAAAATTATTCATGTATACTTTGCTTTCCAATATGCAAAGATATAAAAAATCACTAATATGAATAATTCCTTTTATTTATTAGTAAGTACTTAATGGACTCTTTGGCTATTTAGTTATGACACACTAAGTTCCTTCAGCTCTACCACATTTTATAGCCTACATAAGAAAAGCATCAAGGTTGGATAAAATGGTAAAGGCTAATCCATCAAGCACCTCCAAGAACTAAGCCCTTGTAGCCCATAAAAGAGATCACCAATGCTGGGTGGCTTTGTATTTTGTTAATAGAAAGAACAAATGTCCATTAGTTATTTGTTTTTTTCTAACTAAAGTTTAAGTGAGTTCCTTGACATTAGTCAGTCTAAGTCCTAAAGGTGAATTATGATGAGAAAGAATAGATAATGTAGATCAAAGACTAGGGGGTGGGGGTTGTATTAGAAATTGAAATAATTGAAACATAGGCATACCCCAAGATTTATAGAAATTTATTACTTAGTGTTGCTTAGTAGAATTGAACTTGTGACCTGGGGTTACTAGGGAATAGATCAAAAAATAAGATACATAATAGGGAATAGTGAAAAAAAAAGATCAAAAAAGCATAAAACAGCAAGTGTAGATGATGTGAAGAAAATATAAGCCCAAAACTTACATATCTAAGACATATGAAAGATTCCATGCATTGGACAAGGATCCTAAGAATTGGACAAAGAATTTTGTACAAAATTTTTCATAATGGAAAAATACTAGATAACCCATTTTCTATTTTTTTTTGAAATATATTCATGTCATCATTATTGCTGTACTTGGAAAAGTAAGCTCTTATGAGGGAGGTGACATGTGAGAGTGATAACATTTAAGAGAGTTACATGTTCCCTATTAAATGAGTTTTTTGTTCCTTTGTCATTAATATGAAGTAGAAAATACCATATTGGAAAGGAGGAGATGTTGGAACCTCAAAATAATTATAATATATGTTCTTGTTGTGACTGGAAAAATTGATCACTGGAATAAAGATTGATGAATCTAGTGTATAAAAATTCTCAACCTCGAATCCCCAGGGCCTTCGTACAAATGGAATTCGAGGTGCCCTAGCTGGTTTGGTAGATCAACCAAGGACTTACGAAGTGCAAAATGTGGTAAAAGTAAAAATAAAATGCTAAAATTGATAATAGATATGAATAATGCATAGAAAATAAATGAGTATATTTTTCACATAAAACTTGGAACTTAAAACTTCATTGAGAAAGAATAAAAAATAAGTTAGAAAAATGTGTAGAAATGGTGCCTAAGTGGGTAGCAGAAGGGCTCACTTGAATGGGGGTTCAGGGTTTGTTGAAGTCGATGCAGTTAACTCCACAAGTGGGATGTCTTGCCACTCCTAATGTCATCGAACCTTCTATGTTGCTACTCCAGATCTGCAACATTGGTCATTGCTGTGGGTGAGAAAAATGGAAAATTTGAATGCCAAATTGCTCCATGGTGGGGCTTGGGTATCTTGGAAGTGTAGCATTGATGCCAAAAGTCCACAAGTCTCAGAATGATAATGCTTCCATGCTAGGGTTCAAGAGAATGTAAATGTGGGAGGTTGCAAGAGATCTTGAGTGCTTGAAAATTCCCCAAGTGTGGAATTATTGCTCAGAAAAATGTTTGTATGCTCAATATATTCAAGTACCAAAAAAGTGGAACCTTGAGAAAAATTGCTGAAACATGTCAAAAAATTACTAAACCTTTTGAAAATTGTTGAACTTGTAAATGGTGTTTGAGGTTGGATTTTATAGTTTTTTTGGCTATGAATGGGGTTGCAAAATGGTTGTAATCTAGCTAAAATTTGGCTACACAATGATTGCAAATTGGCCACAAAATTGCTACAAATTTCTACCTTGTTTAGGTAAGATGTGTGCCCAAATTTGTGGGGTTACCATATATAGTAAGTGCCTTTCCCCCATGGCCATTTTGTTTACTATAAAGAGTAATAGGACACACCTTCCACACTAGAGATGAACTTTCCATGCTAAGCTCTCCACCATGCTTGCTGAAGTGGTTGGTCAATGTTGGAGAGCATGAAGTATTGAAATTTAGCTATTGTGGCTTCCACATTGGGGGGATGTAATTTACACGCTATGGAAAAGCTTCCATGCTGAGGGGGAAAGGTTTCCAAGCTAAGCATGTAGTTTCCATGCTATGGGAAAATTTTCCAAGCTAAGGGGAAACCCCCCACCTCTCCACATTGGGGATAGGTGAGATCTACCTCTTACAAGTATTTCCAAAGTAGAAAAATGTATATCCCCCATAAAACCCATCAAATTGCCATTTTTGTCATTCCAAAAGGCATTTTTGACCCTCCAAGCCTAAATATAGATACTAGGTAACTTTTTTCACTTGGGAAATGAGGTTTTGACCACTTATTAGGCATTTTTCAGCCCCAAAAGTATAATGTATGTGAAATTGCCCATTGTGGGTTATAATCTTCACATTTATAATGAAATTTTGCCTTGGGTTTCATTGGATGAAAGCTACATGGTGCAAATTGGCTACAACATAAAAATTTTTGTGGTGTTTCAATGGTCCCTCTTTGTTGGTGTCTAGGGGATTGACTCAAGAGACACTAACAAAGAATACAAAACACCACTGCATATTATAATGCTACAATGCATATAGGCCACATTAGAATCAGGCTATCCAAGTAACTAAAGTTGCTAGTTTATGGTTTGGGCAAGCCATGGTACCAATTTAAGGCCTTAGTAGGCCATGTTGCCAATTTAAGGTCATAGTAGATAGTGTTGTAAGTTTAAGGTCATAGCAGATTGTGTTGTAAGTTTAAGATAATAGAAAACTATTGAAAGTAGGCTCGCTTGCTAATGATTATTATCTACATGTAGTATGACTTCAAATAGAAATGATTAACTAGATTAGCCAACTCATTCCCATACATGTCAGCTATTCTAAATGCATCATTCCCATAGGCTCTAGTGATAAGGAATGGCCCTTCCTAGTTGGCTAAGAATTTGTCTGCATGCTCATGGATAGCTTTGAGAACCAAGTCACCTTCTTTGATCTTGCACATGGCAAACTTATGGTGATGTTATTGCTTTTGCTTCTCTTGATAGTATTCTATGTGAGAAATCACTTGTATACGTTGCTCCCCCAATGAGTCCAGGGCTATTTTCTACAACTCCTTATTCTACTCATCATTGATAAAGTCGATCAAGACTACTCGAAGTGATGGCACCTACAATTCAAGAGGTAAAATAGCTTTAGAACCATAAACCAAGCCCATAGTACATGGACAAGCCTCTCATGCCATTTGCACTTGCTATTGTTGAGCATCTTTTTGAGTAAGTTGATGATGGCCTTGTTGCTTACTTCTACTTGTCCATTGGCTTGAGGTTAATAAGGTGGCAAGAAAGAATTCTTAATGCCTAGGTCATGAAAAAAGTCTTTTGTTTCTTGCCTGCTAAATTGTGATCCATTATCTATACTATGGTCATGGGTATGCAAAAATGAGCTCCAATGTTATCTAGGATGAATTTGCAAACTTTTTTGGATGTAGTCTTGCATAGGATAATATCCTTAATCTGATTTGTAAAATATTTGGTTATGGTGATGATGAAGCTATGCCCTATAGAAGACTTATGCATTATGGATCCAATGATATCCAACCCCCATCATTGAAATAGCCATGTTATTTAAGTGGTATGCAACTCAGTTGGTGGTACATTTATAAGATTGCTATATTATTAGCATGTGTCACATTGCTTAACTTTCTAGAGGTAGTCATTTTCCATATGGGGCCAATAGTAGCCTAACTATCTAATGGGATGCCATATCGTGTATGAGATATCGCGTCCGTCGCGATATCGCGTATGTGATATCATAGTCCACCACAATGTCTATAAATAAGAAGTGGCTCTCCCTTGTTCAGCATCCTAGTTTAGATTGTAGTGAAACTCTGGAAGTTTGATCCCTCTAGAGTTAGTCTATTTTTCTAGTGTATGCCCGCAGTGTGGTGAATGTAATTGTATGACATTCTTTATTTGAGTGTGACATACTTGGATGCGCACATGACCAGCAATAAAGATCAAGATTACTTCATCATTGCAGCATTCAATTTGTTTATTTTTTTGTTTATTTAATGTCATTTACTATTTTCTCTCTCACCCTTAAGCTCTTAGAATGTAGAACAGGTACGACTTGATTACGAGCATTTACGTGTGACTACTTTGTATCCCAATGGTGTACCTAGGATCTGCGCTTGGTAATCCCAGTGATAGTTATGCACAAGGTCCAAGATGTGTATGGATGATCAAGGAATCGGCTGCTCGTTGAACTTAGGCTAGATTATATTTTCTTACCCTTTTCCTCCTAGCATAGCTTAGTTAATATTATTTTTCACTACCTTCAGGAGTAGCGTTAGATTAGGAACAAATCATACACCTCACTTTGGACTAAACCATACGTGACAAATATAAATACTAGTCCAGATGGGAAGACAATGAACTGTGACCTAAGGTTAACGATCTAGGTGCCACAACTAGTCCATCTACGGAGTTCGACCAGATCACATGTGAGAATGCTCGTATTCGTATGGTTGAGTGTAGGGGTACCTCCACCACTCATCATAGGCACCGTTGCCGAGGACAATGCTAGTTATCTAGATTTGTTGTATCATATATGGTCACTATAAATAACTTAATGATATATCTCTTAGGAAGAAGAAATTATAAAAATTCACATAAATTCACACACAACAATGCCTCTCCTACAAGATAATAATGACACCACACTTAGTGAGGAAGTTCATTGGAGAACCAACGAACTATATGACAATGAAGATTGGAGTATACAACCTGAAGTTGGAGTTTCTTATAAACATGAACAAAAACAACGTCATCCCAACACATGAACAGATAACTTACAAGATGATGATGAACCTCCACTGGCCACTACAAGCTTAACGCAAATACAAGAGGCTATTCGAATCTCACGTAGGCATCATAAAGAGAGCCGACTACCTAGGCTCGATTTAAACAACTTTCCTACATTTTCAAGAGGCTATGACTTAGATCTGCATCAAAATTTACAAGCCTTCTATGATGTCTGCACATGGAATAACCTTTTAAGCTCTTTTCTCTGACACTCGTTGACCAAGCAAAAGTATGGTATAGATCGTTAAAACAAAATTCAATACGACGCTAGTCAACAATGGTAGAAGTCTTTAACGAAAAATATCAAACCTACGCAAGAGTGTCAGCCTTGAGGAAACAAATCCAAGGATGAAAACAAGCACAACATGAACCCTTGGACATGGCCTTAGAAAGATACTATGCATTGTTAAACAACTGTCCAGGCCATGGGTTTTCCGAGGAAAGGCTAATGTACCATATTATTGATGGGCTACGTAATTAAACAAGAGAGACCTTAGGAGTATATGCCCAAGGTCAACTATACAACTTACGAACCCATCAAGTCCAAGAGCTTATTAAGCGGGTAGTAAAAGAAGAAGGAGAATTAGCTAGATGGGAGAGTGTTGAAAAAAATAAACGGGATCAAAATATTAATTCAACGAAGGTCCATAATCATCAAAAGGAGAAATCAACTAATCTCAAGGTGGAAACATCATCTTTGTCAATACAACAATCGTTAGAAGAAGCTGAGGTAAAGATCAATAAGATGTTGGAATGGATGTATCAAAAGTGTGGAGAATATATCAACAATATTGAAGATAGAGTTTTGACAACCTAAGGAGCAGGAAAAAACAATAGACAATTAGATAAAAGGGATAAAATGAATAAGTGCTCAACTGCCAATCCTACATATGAATGCAATATATGCCTATACAATCACCCCAAGGGCCAATGTCTAATATTGTTACATATACATGAGCATTGGGGAAACATGTTACATCCAGAGTTCATACAGAGATATTGTGTTAGACCACAGTGGCAACCATCCCAGTCATGGGGGAGACCACCCTTAGACTGGAGGCACCCTTCATATTTTCTAAATCCAAATGCTTATCACGTTCAACATCCTATTTCTCCATTTAGGCCAACCTACTCTATCTCACCACAATACCATTCTCCACAATGCTATCAGCCCATACCTCCAACACAACCACCACCTTGTGCACCTTATATTCCTCCTAACTTTCAACATTCTTATCTGTTCCCTCCTTCCACAATGCCACCAACTGTTCCTAAGGTGTTTGTGCCACCACAACAACCCATGAACACCACTTGTGCTACTACTTCTAACAGTAGCGAGAAACCTCCTCAACATCAAAAGCGTCCTTTCTCTAAACATGGCCGTAAGAAGGGACAACATAATTTTGAGGCCATTACATCCTCTAACTTAGCACAAGCNGGATGAGATTACTTACAAAAATGTGAAAATACAAACACACAAAAAGATTAAAAAAAAGTTGAAAAATGAAAAACTGAAAAACAAAAAGTTGTAAAATTAAAGAAAAATGAAAAATATTTATTAACCCTGCTTGTTATTGAAATGGGGGATATCCCTCATAACTAAACGTTTGAGTAGGGCAAGGATTAATAAATGGAAAATGAGGATCCTTGCATGTTGGAAGTATTGGAACCAATCTATACTTATCCCCTGGGGGTTCACACACTTGATTATAGTAAGCATAGTGGGGCACTTTATACAATGTAGTTCCCAGATGACAAGTTGACCCACTATGATGTTTGTGACTGTTAGAAGGTATGCAAGGACTGGAATGATGTCTCCCATGGTTATGTTCATTGGGCCGTATGGTTGTTGGAGTGTAAGTTGGTGGTCCTGATGANTTTTGTGTGTTTGTATTTTCACATTTTTGTAAGTAATCTCATCCATGAATAAAACACTCATGTGGATAGTTGGTTGAA
>MNCI01028487.1:2997-14595 GCA_015680685.1 Gnetum montanum | reverse complement strand
GCATGCCAATTTGTGTGAGAGAATGAAGAAGTATGCTTGGGACTAAATGATTGGGAGGTAACATTATGTTACCTTCTAGGTCTTGCCGACATAGTTATTCATCTTGATGGAGGATAAAGGTGAAGTCTAGTATATACTCATCAAGATGAATATATACCACTCAAACTTGTTGAGGGACTGACGGATCAACATCATGTTTATTATGCCACCGACTATTTCTTGTTTTAGACCTAGATGGTGAGGCACTTTCGTACGAAGAACGAGACATACTTGTCTATTTAGTGTGTAATGTATTCTTGTTTATTATTTTCTCAACTAATCCTAAAGGTTCATTCCAATGATGTGAATGATTTCCTATGTTCTAGTTAGCACACAAACAACTAAGTCCCTGGCAATGGTGCCAATGATGAACGGTGAGGTACCCCTACGCTTAGCCATACGAATATGAGTGTTTCACACATGATCCAGTTGAATTCCAAAGACTAAGTACTTATGCACCCTTATGGAACAAGGATGGGTTGGTTGATTGTTGTCTTCCCAAGCTTACCTGTATGTCACAATTGTATGGCTAAGTAAGCTTAAGGCATATGATTTTTATAGCTTTTATGTTTTTATGTCCTACACTAGTAGGGAAGGAGAGAGGTAACTAAGTGACTAATTTAACTTAACTACTCATTAACTAAGTTATAACTAATCCTAACACTAGCATCTGTTCCCACTTCTCGTACACATCCTCAACTAGTGCAACACTACTTGGATTACCAAACGCTAATCATTATTGGGTTACCAAGCATTACAAGCATGCTCGAAGTGGTCATGCTTGTGTAATTTAACAATCTGCTTAATTGATCAAAATGAATTGTTGTGCTAATAACAGAAATGTAAAGTTTATAAAAAAATAAAATAAAATAAATACATAAGAAAATAAAATAATAGAAATGCATAAGAAAACAAGTCTCAAGTGTTGCAAGGATGAATCAAAGAGCTCATCTTTATTGTTGTACACAAGGTGTGCTTAGGCACAAAATGCTCGAATAAAGATCCATCCACACTTAGACCTCTTGTTGTGGGCACTTGGAAAATATTCTAGCTTTCAAACAAACTACAAGAGTTTTTACAAAGGCCAATTTCACCTCCAACTAGATTTTTTCTCCAAATTTGTTAAGTAATTCCAATTGGTCATAATGCTTTTGTTTTACTTCATGCAGGGTTTTCTTAAAGCCCATCCTCATCATTGTGGAGTTGGTGGGTATTTTATGCTACATTGGTTATTTCAAGACCAATACACCTCTCCCCGATATTCCTTTGGGGAAGCTATCACTATGGTTTTGGCCTAGGGCAAGGGAATTCCTTGCCTACATTCTACAAAACTTCAGTGTGATGTTATGGTCACAATTGTTTGTAGATGTGGTTAGGGCTATAGTGGATTCTTTACTACCTTGAGCATCCAACTTGTTTTCTAGGTTCATCACTGACAAGCCATCAGTAGGAGGAGTAGTAGATGTGATTAGTTCATGTTACCTCACAAAGATCTAGATGATGCTAGAGTGTAGTCAGTATAATGTTGATAATACTTTGATGGTGGTACATAGAGCCCACACATTATTCCAAAATTTTCCTAGCACCATGTATCATCTATAGGGGTAAGCATGATTATTGTAATGTTTTTATGCTTTTGGCTTGACTACCTTTCCTAACTTCATCAGTTTTACAAACTTCTTGTAGGTACAAGGTCAATGATCAAGGCTTGATCATCAATGATCAAATCTTGGTAGTGGCTCAAAATACTTTTAAAAAGTTCACAAGAGTCCTTAAATAAGAATTTTTGTGTATTAATAGTTAAGAGGGGACTTTGATGCATATGCTTCAAGGTTCAACCTTGTATACAAGAAGTGTAAGGATGATGGGATGATGCATAACTTGTGGGTAGACTTTGATAGCATGGATTAGACCCTTGTAGCTAGGACCTCCACTCAAACCAAACCAAAGAAGAAAAGGAAAGGTAAACATAAGGGCTATAGCTTCTAGTGTTTCATGTTTATAACTCTAAGTGTTCTATTGCTTTGATTGGTTAAATTTTTCTCATGTTGATACTAAATTTTTGTTGTTTCTATATAGGACCTTCCACCTCTATTGATGTCACCATACCACTTTTAGGAGTACATCATGAGAATACCCTCATCCTAAAGTTTGGTGAGGTGATAATTGCATAGGAGTGGTTGAGGATATAGGCACCTAAATACGTTCAAGCAAACATCCAACGTGTGGGATTGATTGATGTATTTATGGCACCTATCCCTTCCATCCCTATTATGGAGATGTTACATGTCATCGAATCCTTCATTGAGAAGGATGGTCATTATAGCACCAACATCTAGGGTGTGAAGGTTAACATGGATATTGATGAGGGCCTCTTTGTGACCTATTTGATGTTCCTACTAATGCGGCAAAGGTCCCAACAAGAATAGTGAAGGAATCAGGCCATCGTGATGAAGTTTTGGAGTGGCTTGGTGCTAACATGGGCCACTTTGGAATTTCCATGGATGGATCCATAAATCATAATGTCAAGGAATCATATCCTTTGTTAGGTCTCATGCATTTTCTAAACTATTATTGCAAAAGAAGGTGATTGGCATAGCATAGGGATGGACCTTTAAGAAGGTCCTAATGGATGACATCTGGTTCAACTGGGCAACTACCTTGGCTATTGGGCTTCAGGAGGAGATCCTTAGACTCAGTGTAGGCACCTCTACAATAATCCACATGAATTTTTCTTTTTTGCAGGTTATTTAAAGAGGGTTTTGGAGTTTCTGATGGTGTAAAGGAATGGGAAATGGGTTCCTCAAACCCAAGCCAACTTTCTAAGCCTTGGACAAAGAACATTTATCCAATAGTGTTGGCTTAGAACCCACCAAAGGGGATGGATGATATGTTATTAATTACCATTAAGGATCTTAATGTCAGGCAATTTGAGTTCCTTGATAGCATAGATGATGAGGAGCCTCTCACATTCCCAGCAAGCATCCTAGAGGCCAAACGACTACGTAGGAAGGCTGAAGGGACAACCAAGAAGAAACTTAAGAGGCCTATAGAGGAAGCACCATCGAGATCAGACTAACCTTCCCCAAATAAGCTTAAGTTTAAGCTTAGACCATCACAATAAGTAGTTATAAGTATGCTTTGTTTAAGTTTGGCTATTTTATGTTTGGAATTTTATGGCTACTTTATGGTTTCATGTGTTAACCAGTTTTCTATGTGCTATGATTGTAGATAAAAATCAGGCTATGGTAGCTTTAGCTACCATGGAGGCATAACAAAGGCATGTACAAGAGACACTCCTAAAGCAACTTGTGGTTGAAGGGTTTGTCAATGTAGATATAAATGATCTAGATGCCTTGTTTGGTTAGGCATTACCAAGTACATCCCCCATCATCATCCCAGAGGAGAAAGAGGAGGAGGAGCTAGGTATGCCCATGCCTTAATATTTTTGTTATATCTTATAGTTTAATTTTGATTCTCTTCCTAATCATTTGATGATTTTTATGCTTATAGTAGTTCCTAAGCTACTAGTGAAAGCACCTATCCCTAAGTTTTGTGTGAAACCATGGTTGGAGACTCTAGAAAAAGTGGAGTTCATGTGTGAGATGACTAAGGACATCATCAACCAATTGCAATAGGTTGCACCCAAGATAGGTAAGGACTTTGTTTTATGTGCCTTAGTTGCTTGTCTATGTTATCGGTTATGATTTTTTCATGGCTATTTTAGGTTTTACATTATGTTTATGGTTATATTTCATGCCTTTTGTAGTGAATTCTATGTAGTGGGACCCCAACAAAAACATGGAGATTGACTCCTTACCTAAGCTTTCCTTCGATGTATCTAGTGTATCCTTGAAGTTATACAAGATTGCTATTGATCTAGTAATGTCATGTGTGAAAACTTCATGGGTGCTAGAGAGGTCCATCAAATTCCTATGGAAGGAAGTTATGGCCTTAAGGGAGAAGACTTAACAGTAGGATGAAATCATTAGAGATCTCCTAGACCACAAGGCCTTTGTGGAGGCCCAAGTGACTAACTGAGGGGAGTTGTGGACTAGGGAGATCATGTGGGCCCACTACTGGCATGTCATTCAAAACAAAGTAGCAATCCTAAAAGAGAGGGTAGAACAACATATACAGATGGACCTCATCTCCTAGAAGGTTGAGGACTAGAAAGATCACTGTGCTTGGGTCCTAAAGTGGGGTGAGAAAGAAAAGGCCCAAAAGCAATAATATAAGGTAGATTGTGGGACCTACCTTAAGTGGCTCAAGGAGGAATTAGTTAAATGGTACAAGAAAGAGCTATTCATCCAAGGGATCTAGGTAGAGAGTTCTTATCAGCTTTTTTAGAGTACTTTCATGGTGGAGCAATCCCCTACTACTCAAATTACCACTACTACATGTGAGACCTCTACAACCACTATTACCCAAGAACCACCTCCTTGGACTGTGGTAGATAGGATCGACATCCTTTTTAGCATTGATCTTGGGGATGTTGACTAGGTCAACATGGCAAAGGACCAAATCCTACAATGTTTGGAGGAAGGCCTTCCACTTCTACTCTTGGAAGTAATGGAGTTGGAATCTCCATAAGTTTGATATATTTTATGTCCTAGTTTTTGTTTTAAGTCATGGTTTTGCCTATGGGTTATTAACTAGCTATATGTTATTACATTTTAGGCCTTAGGAGACCTTAGCGGCCCTAGTGGTGAGGGTGGGAATGACCCACCACTTCCTCCTCTAGATGCCACTTAGTAGCCTCCATCAGCTTAGTTTGTTTGGCTATTTGTTTTTATTTTCATGTTACTAGCTATGATTAGCCAAGATTATGTTATAGATGATTATTATTATATTTTGACATTTTTGCCACATAGTGTGGTCATGACTATGTATGTTGTGGACATTCTAACTTTAAACTTAAATTTTTGTTTTATTTTGGCTATATATATGTTGTTTTTTGTAATGTTATAAATGGCTAATAAATGTGATAAAAGGATAAACAAAAAGAAATATAATAAAAGAGATGTTTGCTATTTTTAGGCCATCATGGGCATGGGTTGTATTTGCTGCCAGTTTAAAGTCTTAGTGGGCTAAAATACTAGTTTAGAGTATTGGTAGACTATAATTTTGCTAGTTTAAGGCCATAGCAGGCCATATTATGTAATTATGGCTACGTTGCCAATCTAAGGCCATGGCGGACCATGGTACTAGTTTAAGGTCTTAGTAGATTATGTTGAAAAAGATATATATATAGATAAAGGCTTTTTTATGTTTATAATACAAGTAACAATAAAGAAAGGATACAATAAACAAGTAAAAATGCAAATAAGCTTAGGCTACATGCATAAAGAGTAAAATACAAATGCATGAAATAGTATAACAAATTGAAAAGGAAAGGTTAGGCTCTATGGCTATTTGATTATAAGATTATGGGATGGAAAGGTTACTTCACTTGTGCAAATTCTTCCTAATATTTGCAAGATTAGGGAGTGAGTAAGGTTTGTGTTGCACAAGCTTGTATTCACCATCATCTTCACTAATTATGCTAAGAGGGAGTTCATCCCATAATGCATCCTATTGCTTATTGTCATCATTATTGGGTCATTTCTCTCTTTTGGGTCATTAGACTTCATGGCTAGGAGCTTCTTCTTGAAGCTCCACTTTGGATCCCTGATCTATGTTTATATTGTTAATAGCCAAGGTTGTTGCGTTATCACCATGAATGATAATTTCACCTCCCTTGTAAGGAAGGTGAATTTCTTGATGGATGGGAGAAGACACAGCTCATAATTGAACCAACCAAGGCCTTTTTAGGATAAGGTTGAATCTTGGTGTTTCTTATACTACCAAGAAATTGGTGATTGTGGGGAATTTTTCCTCTGCTACAAAATCCAAGGAGATAAACCCCTTAATAGCAACTATTAATTCATTAAAAAATTTAAGAGCCATGGTAGTTGTAGGTTGTATCTGCTTAGTTAAGCCCAAGTACTCAACAATGGTGCATGGGATGATGTTGGTTGCAACTTCATCATCAACATGTATCCTATGAACTTTAAACTACCCTATGCATATGGTTATGAATAGAGGGGTTATAGTCACTTTGCTATTTTTAGGATTAACATTAATTTTTCTATCGCAAAATATTAGAGGTGTTGACTTATTCCCCCTTGGTAAGGGAGAAACCATCATTACATGGATGGCTTTCTCATTAGCGAGGATGTTCTCACTAATGAGGATAGAAGTAAACATTTTAACTAATGCCTCGTAATGTATGGGGGAAGTCATGATCAGGTCATACAAGCTTAAGGTTGTATTCTTTTACTTCAAGAATTGCTTGAATTATTCCATTTCATTGAGGAATTTTTTATCATTGGTTATGGACTTGTCACCACGATTGTACTTTACTTCCTTTGTGCACCCCAAAGTGCGAACTTTGAATTTAAGTTGTAGTTGTTGGGGCTTTTCCTTGTTGTTCTAGTTAAGGGATTTTGGATCCTCCTATGGCTTGTTAGTTGAAGAGGCTTGAGTAGAGGAGGTTATGGGTATAGCTGATATGGGAGTGGGCTTCGATGGACCTACTTCCTTTTGCACCTTCATTTGCTTGTCACCCTTGTTATTGGGCTTTTGGTTATGCTTCTTCCTTTGTTTGGCTAAAGTCTTTTGGTTTTCAACCATTCATTGTATGGAAGAGGTAGTAGCATTGGCCATCCCAAGTGTTCATTGCTTAGTTATTTGGGCTATGGTTGTTTGTGTTTTATTAGGTTGGGGCACCTTGATAACAAAAGAATCCCTCAAAGGCATTCATGATGGTATTCTTATGAAAAAAAGGGATCTTGAGTTATGGAAAGTTGAAGAAGACCTTTCATCATAGAGGGATACTTGAATCATGAATGGTTCTTTTGTAGGTCTCTGATCATCAATGTTGAATGCTTAAATAATATAAGGATTGCCATTAACATTCAAAGGGTCTTTGTAGACCTACATTGACTGGTTTTGTGGCCAAACTAGGTTGGAAGCATCCAAGACTAGCTTTTCCTTATCTATCATCCTCTGTAGGTCATCCTTTAGCACGAGGTAGAAGTTTGTGTCTTGACCTAACAGTTGGTGATAATGGTAGAAACAATCTAGTTTGAAGTACCTAGGTAGTTTGGGATCATCCTTCATTGCCTAAGTGGGATCTTTAGCTATTTCGCATAACTACTTGTGTTTCTTTCAAGCAACTTCAATCATTTTTTTATGTTAGATGCATCCACTCTTTAATAGTTTGTCTAGTAACTCAGAAGGTTTCATAGGTAAGGTAATGTATTTGAACCTGTAATTTCTTTTGAAGTTAGATCTAGTTTTTGTCAATGCAGTAGCCCCAAAGGTTGATGGTTGGCCCTTGACCCCTGTTTTGTGGTCTTTATTTCTTTAGTCATAGTTACTATGGTTGTATTGTATTTTTTGTTTTTCTTTTTGTCTCTTTGTGTATCTTGGTCTTTATATGCTATGTAGGTCGGATTGTGACTAGCCTCCACAACATCCTCTCTATTTTTAGTTTGCAAGAATGCTTGGCTAAGGGACTGTGGGTCAAGGTAGTAGAGCTTGGACTTAATGAAGTCATTAATCACTCTCTTAAATGTGGCTAACAGGTGAGCTTTCTCTATAGGCTTTAGTATTTCATTCAGTAGTCCATTTCACCACTAGATGAACTTCTATATGGGTTCTAGGGACACCTGCTTGACCTTCATGAGTTGATCAAGCATGATGTCAGGCTTCAAGTTATACTTGAAGTGGTTGATAAATTGGGCTATCAAGTCTTCTAGAGAGGATATGGATCCTCTAGGTAATGCACAGTACTAATTAAGTGCTTTCCTAGTAAAAGGACATAGGGAAAATCCTCATGATGGTATGAGGTCATGGCTGTAATAGTAAGCACTCAGATCTAAAGGTTATAAGATGAGCATTAGGATTACCTTCTTTATTATATTTGCTAAACTAGGTAATAGGAACACCAAGAGGAAGTATCAAGGGTGGGACCACAAGACTGATTGGATCATCCTAGTAGAAGTCCATAATCTTGAAACTTTGTAAAGTAGAGACTTTAGGCCTCCTCAACTTCTCCATTAGGTATTGGATCATTTGGAAGGCTTGATCCAAGCCCTTTGGTGGCTATGTTGGTTGTGGGGTTTGTACATAAGGCTATGGTATTTTTTGTGAGGCTTATGGCCTCACTATGGGTTACATGATAGAAGGAAGAGATTGCATTATGATTATAGCTTATAGGCCAAACAAGGAAAAGGATGTTTATGCTAGTACCTAAGGCACAAATAGAATAAAGGGGGTGTGTGACCTTTGAGTTGGTTGGGGTCCCATGGTAGGCCCTACATGGATAGTTAATGGATTTGTGGTGGTAAAAACTACCATTGATGGTCGCACAGATTGAGGTTGTGTGGCAAATGACATAGATTTGTTGTAGGTAGTTAGCTATGATGTTGATTGAGTTTGATGTATAGCTATGATCAGTGTCGGACCAATGATGGTAGGATAGAAGGAAGTGGAAGATGGTAGCACCATGCCCATGAGGAAATATAAACTGTTAGAGAAAGGCAATATGACCTTGGGATGTGTTTGTTATAATAATCCTCCCAAGATATTTCACCCATGCTAGCCTCTTAACTACCTCTACACTGAGCATGATAGGCCTGGGGGTGAGATGATGAAAATATCACACCTAATTCAATGTTGATGGGGGAAATGCTAAAAATTACAAGTTATAAATGGTAATAATAGAGGTGGATCACAACCAATGGAATTAAAAAATGATCCAAGGAAGCAAAAATGGCTGAAAATGTAACACTTACTAAAATTNGGGGAGAAAGAAAGGGAATGAGATAATGAAAATCTTACACCTTCTATTTCAACATTAGAGGGAGGGGGAAAGGTTTGAAGGCAAAAATGAAAACCCGTTAGTTTCTCAAAATGATTTTGGCAAGCTACCAACTTTTACCAAAAAGGAGGGGAAAATAGGTTTGGTTGGTGTGGAAACCAATGTTGGTTTTACAGTAAAAAATGTGGCAGCAAGAAATTAAATTATTGTTAAGGAGTCCACACTAGTTTTGTTCTGAAAATTCATAGCAAGTGTTGTGGAATTTTAGCATCCAAACCACTTGCAACTTCCATGCTAGGGTTTTTGCTACAGGGGGTAAGGACAACATTGGATTTCCAAAGTCTTGGCTACAAAAATATAAAATTCACTACTAAGAGAAAACATTGGTAATATGGCTAATAGATTTTGGCATAGAAATTTTTTGAAGGCCCTCCTTCTAATGCTAAGAAAACTATTGTGACCAGAAAAATTTGTCATTGGAATAAAGATTGAAGGATTCAGTGCACAATAGTCCCCAAACTCAAATCCCCAGGGCCTTCATAAAAATGGGATCTGAGGTACCTTGGCTAGTCTAGTAGATCAACCAGGGATTTACAAAGTGCAAAATGTGGTAAAAATAAAAATAAAATGCTAAAATTGATAACAGATCTGAATAATGCATAGAAAATAAATGAATATATTTTGACAAAAAACCTAGAACTTAAAAATTCATTGAGAAAGAGTAAAGAATAAGTTGGAGAAATCTATAGAACTGGTGCCTAAGTGGAAAGCAAGTGGGCTCACTTGGACGGGGGTTTAAGGTCTGTTAAAGTTAATGTAGTCAACTCCATGAGCTACATGTCCTACCACTCCCAATGTTATCAAACCTTCTGTGTTGCTTCTCTAGATTTACAACATTGGTCACTACTAGGGGTGAGAAAAGTGGAAAATTTGTATGCCAGATTGCTTCATGTTGGGGTTTGGAAATCCTAGAAGTCTAGCATTAATACCAAAATTTTTACAAGTCTCAGGGTGATAGTGCTTTCACGTTGGGGTTTAAGAGAATGCAAATGTGGGAGGTTGCAAGAGTTCTTGAGTGCTTCAAAATTCCCCAAGTCAGGAATTATTACTCAGAAAAATATATGTATGCTTAATGTATTCAAGTGCCAAAAAAGTGGAACCTTGAGAAAAATTGCTTAACTGTGTCAAAAAATTATTGAATCTTTTGAAAATTGTTGAACCATGTCAAAACATTGCTAAAACTTTTGAAAATTGTTAAACCTGTAAATGGTGTTTGAGATTGACTCTTATAGGTTTTTTGGCCATGAATAGGGCTACAAAATGACTATAATTAGGATGAAATTTGGCTACACAATGACTACAAATCAACTACCAAATTGCTACAAATGTTTGCCTCGTTTAGGTGAGATGGATGCCAAATTTGGGAGGTTACCATATATAGTAAGTACCTTCCCCGTATGTCCATTTTGCTTACTATAAATAGTAATTGGGGCACACCTTCCATGCTAGAGATGAACTTTCCATGCTGAGCTCTCCACCATGCTTATTGAAGTGGCTAGTCAACGTTGGAGTGCATGAAGTGTTGAAATTTGGCTATTATGGCTTTCATGCTGGGGGGATGTAATTTCCATGCTAGGGGTGGAGCCTCCATGTTGGGGAAAAACTTTCACCCTGAGTGGAAAACGTTTCCAAGCTAAGCCTGTAGTCTTCACCCTGGAGAAAAAGTTTCCAAGTTGAGGGGAAACCCCCCACCTCTCCATACTGGGGGTAGGCGATACCTATTCCTTGCAAGTGTTTCCATTGTAGAAGAATGTATAACCCCATAAAACCCATCAAATTACGATTTTTGGCATTCCAAAAGGCATTTTTGACCCCCTAAAGCCCAAATATAGATACTAGGTGACTTTTTTCACTTGTAGAATGAGGCTTTGACCACTTATGAAGCATTTTTTCAGCCCCAAAAGTATAAAGTATGTGAAATTAGCCATTGTGGGTTATAATCTTCACGTTTACAATGAATATTTGCCTTGGGTTTCATGGGGTCAAAGCTACATAGTGAAAATTGGCTATAACATGCAAATTTTTGTGGTATTTTAGTACTCCCTAAGATATATAGTCCAAGTACAACTTTATAACTTAGCATTGTCCATTAGAAACAAACCCATGACTTGGAGCTTCCAAGTCAAGAATCTTACCACTAAGCTAACACCTCATTGCTCAATTAGCATATTAAAAAATAGATGTCATCATAAGCATATCATAAAGTACACATCATCATTCCACATTGAATTTTCTTATGGCCCTACCTTTTTGTATTGTTTTAAGTAATTTTTTTACTTTATAAGATATGAGGATTTCTAATTTATTTTTGGTGTTTATATAATTTTAATATTTTTTTATAATCTATCTAGTTTGGCAATGTTAGATTACTTGAGTGATTAGCTCATTGCCAATGATGGGTTGCTAGTTCAAGTAATGCTTGAGACATCTTTATATTCCTCTATAATTCTTCTAAAGTCTCTATTGACTATATGTCTTAAGGTGTACTTATAGTCATTCTTTTCGGTTGCAACATGCCCTTCTCCCTTCCCCCTCCCCCATAATTTACCTAGTTTTAATGAAGATGATGTTCGAATGCTCCTTTAAAGAAACAAGCTTATGCAAGAGAAACCAAAGAATGATAATAGTTG
>MNCI01028475.1:343074-370027 GCA_015680685.1 Gnetum montanum | reverse complement strand
GATGAGTATGTACCAAACTTCACCTTCGTCTTACATCAAGATGAAATGCTATGGTGGCATGACATGGAAGGCAACATTGTGTTGCCATTGAATCAATCTATTCCAACTATGCTCTAGCTAATGCTTGCACGACATGGACTTCAACATCTTCATGGGGAGTATGAGATGTGAGATCCTGATTCAAGGGATTACCATCCCACTAAAGCATAAAGGTTAAGCGATCGTCAACTAAAGCAACAACATGAGCTTTCAAAGGGCAAGGGGTCAAACACTTTTCCACCTCCGCTGGGCCCATTGGATGGAGGCGAGCACTTTTCTAGGGACTTTTCCTTTGGTGAAACTCCTCTCTTTGACTTTGGTGAAGGGGCCCTCAACCAGAATGTGTAATCCATAATTCATAATCCTTGTTTTGGTTGAAATGGATCCAATGAAAAAAATGGATTTGGAGGAGCAAGTCATGACAAGGGGGTGATTGGAAGTCATAATTGCAATAGGTGCCAGCATGATGCAAGCCCTCCTTCCTCTTCCCCTTCGTCATCTTCTTCTTCTTCATTTGGCTCAGATCATGGCTGTAGAGGGCATGACAGTGATGGAGGTGATCGATGAGATTGAAATAATAAAAGGGACCGTTGAGATAGTCATGATCAGAGGCATGGGTGATCCAAAGAGACCCACCACATCGTAGGCACCATCACTATGGCCTTAATGAACCTCTACTTGCCATTTGGAGCATGTTAAACATTATAGAGGCTGTGAGGATTCCAAGAAGGCATGTAAAGGATAACAAAATAAAGAGGCTAAAAATGAACAACATCCCTAGGTTTTAGGGAGGATACAATGCTGATTTGCAAAATCATCTCCAAGCCTTCCAAGATGCATGTGCCTTGCAGAATATTGAGAACGATTAGTAGAAGTTGAAATTATTTCCAAGGACACTCATTAAGAAAGTAGAAAACTGGTATCAGTCCTTGGAACTGGAATTAATTAGGTGGTGAAGTATGATGTTAGAATTGTTTAATGACAAATATCAAACGTACTCCTGAGTGTCCAACCTGAGGAAGTAGATCTAAGGGAGGAAATAAGGAAACCATGAGCCCTTGGATGTTGCTATTGGCCAATACTACTCTTTGTTGCATAAGTGTCCTAACCATGGATATTCTTAGCTTAATCAAATTTGCCATATTATAGATGGGCTACAATCCAAAACAAGGAAAACCCTTGGCGTCTATGCTCAAGGGAGACTAATAGAGCTAAGTGCTCATTGGATCCAAAAGTTAATTAAGTAGGTAGCCAGGGAGGAGGGAGAACTGAGAAAGTGTAGAGGAATATAATAGGGACCCTTCCATTCAAAAAAAGAGGGTTTGATTTTTTGACAGTGAGGATGAGTCAACAAGAGATGAGGTGGCTAATTAGAAAACCTTGCCACTCCAAAAATTTTAGTTCAAAATTATGGCTAAGGTTGACCGATTATGGGACTCCATGGACAATAAGTTTTAAGTTATTTAAAAAATTATTGAAGAGTCCAAGGAACAAAGTGATGAGCAAGAGCACTAGAGATGTAAGGAAGCTAAACATGCCATATCCAAGGGTAAGGGTAAGATGGCTGCAATAGAGATGGTTGCAAATAGCAAATCAGATGATGATGGCGAGTGTGACGTCTGCTAGTATGAACATCCCAATGGATGCTATCCAATTATGTCACACTTGCATGAATCTAGGGTGTATGCCTTACATCCACGACTTGCACAAAGGTAAACAACCAAAATATTGCCTTATCCCCAAGGCAACTCTCGATAGTTCCACCAACCACAGTAGTATTATCCAAGTGGAACTCCATTGCAACCTTATGAATTGTACCAATAGTGGCAGCAATCACAATCGTGGGTGTTGGCACCTTCAAGATAGCAATACCCCTACTAGCAACCAGACCCCTATGGTTATTATGTTTAGCAACCTTCATCTCCACAAGGCTTTTCTGGTTATGTTGGTACTTACCAACCTCACCACTACCCTCTTGAAGTTTACCAACCATCATATGCAAGGAGGGAGACCACCTACTATCCTCATGCTCCTCCTATTCTTGCACCCACTCCTCCACCTTTTGCATAGTTACCACTTGCTCCATCTATGCAAGGTAAATTACCTGCCCAACCACAACAAAGAAATGCTACGAGGGTAGTTAATCTACAACCAGTTAGCCAACCAACTGGGTTGGAACCATAATCAAAGAAAAGACCCTTCTTTCAACCTTGTAGTCCACCAAAGCCCTTAGACACACCAGTGGTTGGTGGTCCTGCTCCTCAACCTTCCTCTACATCACCTTTATCTGAGCCCCCTTCAAATCAATATCCCTCTCAAATCCATTGGTGATGTTAACCCATGCTGTATCTGATTGGATTCGAGCTGGTAACCTACCCAGGAATTTAGCTGATCTCAGGAGTCCCTTAATATATTTGCAAATTACTAGGAATGAACCTTGTAAAGCTCTTCTTGACTTTGGTTCTTATGTTAATTTGATCTCACATGAGATGCACACCACGTGAAGCCTTCCTCCCTTGAAGAAGAGCAACGTCAGGCTAGAGCAGTTAGATCAGTCCATCATTATTCCATTGGGACTGGTAGAAGATATCGTGACCATTGTTTGTGGGTGGTCATATCCTGCCAACTTCCTAGTAATCAAGGTGGAGAACTATACGGGGGACTTCCCAATTATTATGGGAAGGATGTGGTTAAGCACTGTTGATGCCAAAATGGGCATTAGAGATCTTTCCTTAGAGATATTCAAAGAAAATGAATTTGGGAAGATTGAGAAGTAGAGGGTTCCATGTATTACGTATAGTGATTCAGGGTGCCATTATGTGCAGAAGTTATGGTCAATGAAGCAAGCATCTATCTTTGCATGCAAGTAGTGTGCACTGGAAGTTGAAATCCAAAGATGTCTACACGTAGCAGCCACAAAACAAGAAGGCACCTATTGGCTGACAGCTGATTCTAGTAGCAGTACATTGTGCATGGAACCTACTGAGCGCCTAACATGTTATTATGTTACAAGTATGGACGAACTCGAGCAAGTTCATCACCAGCTCTCCAAGGGAGTAAATGATGATATTAATTGGGAAGAGTTGGAGATTCTTGACAATTTCAAACAAGAATCCCTTGAATTAAAGACACTATTGACCTAAATGGAGTATGTCTTCTTAAAAAATGGAAAGCTAGTCATTATTAATGCCAAACTTGCTATAGGACAAAAGAAGATGTTGATGAATGTTGTGGAAAAATGGTCAGCAGCTTTTGCTTGGTCATATTTTGAGCTCACAGAAATAGATCCAAGAATATGTTAGCACTAGATACACACTAACCTTGCTGTTAAGCTGAAACAATAGCCACAGCATTGATTGAATCCCAAATTAAAGTAGATTGTCAAAGAGGAGATCGAGCAACTTCTCAATGTAGGATTCATCTACCCTATTGTAGATAGTAAGTGAGTTAACCCACTTGTGATCATGTCCAAGAAAGAAGGCAAATGGTGGGTGTGCATCAACTTTTAGCTGCTCAATATGGCAACTTTCAAAGATCATTTTCTATTGCCCTTTGTTGACCAAGTGTTGGACACCATTTCTAGGTGCAGCTACTACAGCTTTTTGGATGGTTATACTAGCTATAACCAAATCCAAATCACACTAGAGGACTAGGCGAAGATGACTTTCACAAGTCCTTGGGGGACTTTTGCTTACCATCAAATTCCATTCAGTCTATGTAATGCCCTAGCTACATTTCAACGATTAGTCCTTGGCATTTTCCAACAACAAATTGGTGGTGGGGTAGAAGTCTTCATGGATGACTTTTCTACCTACAGAGCTATGTTTGAGTAAGCCCTAGACCATCTTGAGCAGGTGTTGAGGAGATGTGTCGAAACATATCTCTGGCTCAATTGGCAAAAGAGCCATCTTATGGTCTAGGAAGGCATAGTCTTGGAACACCATATCTCAAAAGTAGGAATTGAGGTGGACCAAAAGATAAGGGTCATCCAAGGAATAACCTATCAACCAAAAATAGTTAAAGAAGTGTGGTCATTCCTTGGTCATACTGGCTACTACCGGTGCTTCATTAAGAACTTTTCCAAAATTGCCAAGTCATTAGTTGAAATAACAAAGAAAGGTGCACCATTTGTCTAGACCCCTACATGTGAAACAACATAAACAATTGAAGCAAAAGCTTGTTGAGACCTCAATTCTACAAGCACCTAATTGGTCCCGGCCATTTCATGTGACGACTGATGCATCAAATTATGCTTTGGGAGTAGTGCTTATGCAAATGGATGATGAAAGACATCCATATTACATTCATTATGAAATCCGAAGTATCGTAGGTGCACAGCTAAACTACACCACTACGAAAAAAGAGTTGATGGTGATGGTGTTTATCTTAGAAAATTTCAAGCACTATGTGCTTGGTTATAAAGTGTTCATGCACACAAATCATAACAGCATCGATTTTTAATGAATAAAACAATGGTGAGCCCCAATGTCATACGGTGACTCATGATTTTGCAAGAGTTTGATCTCACAATGGTAGATTGAAAGAGTGTGGAAAATGTGGTTGTTGACCACTTACCATAGCTAAGATGAGACGACAAGGAGAAAGAGAGCCCCTTATTTGATCAATTTCCTAATGAATATCTCTTTATAGGGGCTATTAATGCACAAATACCCAATGAACAAAGATGGTATGACACCATTCTTACTTATTTGCTCAAGCTAGAACCACCATAAGGGCTAGACACCCAGAAGAAACAATAGTTTCTTCACCAAGTTAAGTGTTTCATGGAAATCAACTGGAACCTTTACAAAGTATGTTCCAATGGCCCTAGTACACTCGTGTGTCCCCAACATGGATCATTTACGCATTCTCTAGGATGCTCATAAGGGCCCTTGTGGGGGCCATTATGCTGGGAGATGCAGGGTCATAAAAATCCTCATGGTAGGATATTACTAGCCAACAATATTCAGAGATGCACATTAGTTCGTCCGCACTTGTGATCATTGTCAGAGAGATGGTGGAATGATAGCTTGAATGGAGGGGCCACAATAATAGATTCAACCTGTTGAGCCATTCAATATTTAGGGCATTGACTGTATGGATCCCATCATGCCTATGTCAAATGGAAAGACGTATATAATAGTTGCAGTTAACTATTGCACTAAGTGGGTAGAAGCAACAGCTGTCACCAATTGTACATCCACTACTACTACTTGGTTTGTACAACAGAACATCATAAATAGGTTTGGTACACCTCATGCATTAATTTTTGACAATGAAACTCATTTCACAAGTGCCACTATCCAAAAACTTATGCAGCGCTTGGGGGTTGAGCACAAACTCACAACACCTTATCACCCTTAAGCCAATGGTCAAGTTGAAGTCACTAATTGGGAGATTACGAAAATTCTAACATGTACTATTAGTAAGTATCGAAGGAACTAGAGCACCAAACTAAATGATGCCCTTTGGGCCTATCACTCCACATGGAAGCTTCCCATAGGTTATTCTTCCTATGATCTCATGTATGGAAAACTACCGATACTACGCATTCAATCCGAGCTCCGTACACTTTCTACAACCTGTGACATTGACATGGATCTAAGTCTAGCACAAAAGGAAAGATTAATGAACCTCAACTTGCTAGATGAAAATTGATTAATGGCCCTATCATCCAATGAAGTGCATAAGACATTCAACAAGAAATGCCATGACCTCAAAATAAGAAAAGTTAAGTTTCAACCAGGAAACAAGGTTCTCTACTAGTATCCCACACATGTACCTCAATGAACCAAGTTTCAAACATTGTGGAAAGGACCTTACATTATTGAAGAGACTTTTCCATCTGGGGCCATGATCATATATAAACTTGAAAGCCCAAACAAGAAGCAATTACTCAACATGCAATAACTGAAACCTTTCCATGAGCGCAAGCCAACCAACTCAACAGACACCTCGAAAGATGGACAACCATGCTCAATCTTTCGGATCTCCTCCTTTCAACTTAGTCATGGGGGAGATCACTATCCATATTAATACTTTAAGTAGCTCCTTAGTCTTTCAACTTTTTGTTTTACACATTTTTATTTTTGCAACTATTTGTTTTTCGTATTCTTTATTTTACATCTTTTTGTTTTTCAGGTTATAGATCTTTTCTAAGTTTTTGTTTTACACCATTGTTAGTATATTTAATATTTCTTGAATATCTTTTACTTTCTTTTATATTTTCTCATGTTTGGTGTAATTTTCTATTCTTTTTGCTAATAAGGTGCTAGGTACAATGGTAATGTGCTACTCGATGGTGGTATGTATCATTTGTGATTTGATTGTTAATGTCTAGTTTATGACTCTGAATGTCATTACTGACAACTAGGACATTATTTCTTTTCATGTAATAGGTAGTGAGTCCACATTATCCACCCATCCACACACTCTATGGTTTTCCTTGTTTTGGAAATGTGTAGTCCCTTTTTCATTAATACATCTTCAATAAATTTGTAACTTGTGTAGTTTCCAGAATTAGGAAGGATTCAAAGGTTTTGACAAGGTGTGGCTTCAAAGGGATGTAGTATTCTTCATGCTTTTCCATTTTCCTATGTGCGGGGGTGTTCTCATGAACTTCTCACCATTCTGTGTCATTCCACAACAAGAAGTCGAATAAGTCCTTGCATGGTGTGGTTCTCATCAAAGAAAAAAAAAAGAGGATTCAAAGCACATACCTTGGACAAAATAAATGTGAAAATGCATGGGCCTTTGCATGGTATGGTTCCCAAATAAAAAATAAAAAAATAAAAAATAAAAAAATATGGGAAAGCACACCCCATAGACCAAATAAAAGGGCTATAAGGCCCTTTCTCACTTCCTACTTTTGCAATTTTGAATGCTGGTTGTTTTGTGGGAGCATTCTTGTGTCTTAGGGAATGGACTAGTCTTAAAATGTCGATGCAAAGTTATTGAAAGTGGTTGGTTTTGGTCTGGACTAAGGATGGATCCTATCGAGTCATTTAATCACAATCTCCACAAGGGACTTCATGTGATTATAATTAGGAACTTCATTCCATTCTCTCTCTCATCCATCTATGCTTTTCATGTCTCACCTCACTGTCGGTTTCATGTTTTGATTCGATGTTCTAGTTTGATGTGTCAAGATACTTAGTCAGTTACTTCTGGGTTTTTGTACTTAACCTTCCATAACCATTAATCATCCATGAAGCCCACGGAGCCCACGAACTCCTTGGTTTGAAGTTATGCAAGGGCATAAAAGGCCTATGCCTACTTTGGGGAGGACCCACTTGCATACCTATTGGTTTGGTTAAGTTAAGTTCTTTAACCTTAGACATTTTTACAATTGAATTCTTTTTATTTATTTACCCCATCAATGCCATCCAATTATGTGCATCTTCACAACTTTTTTTAGGGAATTCTTTCTTTTTATTATTGTGAATTTCTATATCCTCTTTTTAGTATTCCTTGTGTTAAGATTTTTCTGAATTTTATGGACCAATTCTCTTACCTAACCTATTTGTCAATTTTACCACTAACATTATCAAGCAACCAATCTATTGTAATTACAACTTAGCTAGGTAAAACCAATGAGACAAGGTATTCAACTACTATGTGTTATACTTTATATACTAATCCTTGATTTTGTTGTGGTTACAATGGGAAGCATGGACTAGAAGTAGGACTGTCTTCACTAAGGATGATGTAGCAATATCACTCATGGGAGATTGTTCATGACCGCTGGATCTCTTGTACCTCTCCCTCATTCTTCAGTTGCCAAGAGGGGTTGGATGTCCATTGGATTCGAGGGTGTTCTTTGTTGTTGTCATGAACACCCAATTTAGTATACAATTGTAATGATGTATGCTCAGGCACTTCTGTATTTGTCTGTTTCCTCTGTGTCACTCTACATGTCAGTCAAACATTCTATACCTCCTAATATATTTTGTAAGGGACTTGTTCCTCTGCTTCTGTACTCAAGGATGAGTTTTTATTCAGTCATGGGGGTATGATGAATCATGTTTTACATGAGCCCCAATATCAGGGTGGCACAATATTGTGGACCAAGATGCGATATCAGGTATGTACGATATTGCAAGGTATTCTTGGGCCTATAAATACACCCCTTGGGCACACGATTTAGAGAGTTTTTTTTTCAGTCAAGTAGCGAAATTCTTATAGTTTGTTCATTCGAGAGTTAGAATATTTTCCAAGTGCCTGCAGTAGGAGGTTTATGTGTAATTGGATCTTTATTCAAGCATCGATGTACCTGAACACATCATTGTGTTGGCAATAAAGATGAGCTCTTTGATTCATCCTTGCAGCATTTGAGACTTTCTTTCTTTATGCATTTATACATTGTGATTTCATGTAGTTCACATTTAACGTTATTCATTTAGTAATTAATTTTGATTAATTAAGCAATTAATGAAAATACACATGCACAACCCCTTTGAACATACATGTGACACTTGGTAGCTCAAAAATGGTTAGCGTTTGACAACCTAGCAGTGTTTACATGAAGTTCAGGATGTGTCCAAGAAGTGGGGATGATTACTTGTGTTAGGCTAGATTAGACAATAGTTCACTTAGCATTTAATTACTCTCACTTTCATTATTGTTTTAGGCAATCAAATTGATAAAACATAAAATGATAAAAATCTTATGCCTCAGTCACACTTAACCATACACTTGCATTTCACAAGTGAGACTGAGAAGACAATGAATAGACAACATGAACTCACCATTTAGCTCTAGTGTACTTGGTAATTAAAGTCTATGGAATTTGACCAGATTGCACGTGAGCGCTTGTGATTTGTATGGTTGGGCATAGGAGTACCTCGCTACTCATCAAATGGTGAAGAATCTTTATGGAGCTTCCAGTATGCTTATGGCTATAAATGTTAGTATTACTAATAGTTTTAAGCTTGAACACCTAGTTAGGCAAGGTTGCCCTCTTACTCCTTATCTCTTCATCCTTGTTGTAGATTTTTTATGTCATGATATACAAAAGGACCAAGAATATAATTCACTACAATGTGTCTTTATTGAAAATAATGTTTCTACTTTATTAAATATGCATTTTCCAAATGACTTATTTTTTAAGATAAAAATGACAAAGTTATTATAGATCATCGTTTTTATCATGTTGATCGATGTTGTAGACTTTTAAGCTCTCATATTAATTAGTTCACATCTTCTATATTTTGCAATAAGGGTGTTCAAGAATGGGCTTTGTCTAAATCTTGGCATTTTCTAGAAAAGTCAGATGTTTTCAAATTGTTAAGCATTATTTTTTTCCTTTGTAGGATCTTCAAAAACTTTATGGGATGTTACAATGAAGAAAACTGAACAAAAAATTATTAAGTGAAAGGGGATGAAGCTTGAAATGGCTAGTAAGTTTATTGCTTATAAGCATATCATTCAAGCTACTCATGTATATTATTTTTCATGTTGGGCTTCCAATATTTCTACATTTCTTCACATTAATCAACTTATGAGAAATTTCCTTTAGAGTAGTAGCCATTCTAACAAAAGGATTTTGTTGTGTCGTGTGGGACATTTTCACTTCTTACAAAGATGACAGTGGATTAGGATTGGTGAATTGTTTTAAGAAGGATATTATTTTATGTGCCAAGTAGTTAGTTAAATGCTTATCTAGTGGATAGCCTTGGAAGCTTTTTTTTCATAAGCATATCAAAGGGATAAGCTTAAAGGTAGTGATTATTGGAAAGATATTCAGTTTTTAAATTGGATTCTTTTTCCAAGAGGTATTCCTATATCAAGAGGTATTTCTATTATAATAAAGCATATTTGGAAGACTTGGAGTTTTATCAATGATTTTGGAAATTTCAATAATATTACTGTTTCTACCTCTATACTTGTTAAGGTTTCTCCTTTGTGGCTTCCCATTAATAATGAACCATGGGCTATTAAGCATCAACATCTTTATAATACATGGTGTAAGCTTGACATTTCCTCCATTTCATTTCTTCACATGCATAATCATTGGATCACTTGGTCTAAGTATCAAAGTCTTTATGACATTAATGTTTCTAAAAAGTTTATATTTTTGATCTTTTTGATTTTCATAATGGTTTTCTTTATTCTTCTTGGTTTAATAACCATTATGTTTTTTCATATTGGTCCAAGATTTTGTATACTCTTATTAATTCTAATATTAATATTTAACCAAGATTCAATTATCTTTGGAAGGTTAATCACAATGTACAAATATGGAAGTAACAAATTCAAAAGATATGGAATGTCACTTCTCTTTCAAAAATAAGATATTTTATGTGGTATTTGATACATCAAGATTTGCTTATTGATATTTGGTGCTCTTATTTGACTGTTCATGATCTAAGATGTCTTGTTTGTATCATGGAAGATAAATTCATCTATTGTTTTTGTACTATTTCTCTTACTTGTAGCTGTTGGACTTGGTGTAGTAAATATTTACAAGGTTTGTAACCAAAATAGATGAATTTTTATTTGGTGACACTCTTAGAATTTAAGAATTTCTACATCATACTTGGTGTTTCTTTCATTCTATTATTTTTTATGCCATCTAGAAGTTTTGATGTAATGTGGTTTTTCATAGACATTCTCTAGCTAATTTTCTTCCATTTTTAGTTCAAGATGACATCATTCAACAACTGATGCTTTAGCTTAATTTCTAAATGTTTCTTTCTTTAGTTTCCTTTTTATTAATAGGAATCATTTAGTATGAAGTGAAAACACATTTGGATGCTTCTAAATGAGGGCAAGGTTTGATCCTTTTCCTACCCTAGAGGGGAGATTTTTCAGGATTGTTTATAAGGAGGAAAATTTGAAAATGCATCCCTAAAACAATTAGGTCTTTTCTTTTTGTTATTTTGGAATTTCTTCTTTGCTTTACTACTCTTGTACTCTAAATTTTTATTTTTAATATATTTACCTTTGGGATTTGACTCCTCCACTTTTATGCTTTTCTTGTAAAGGTTGTATCCTAAAATCACAATTAAGCACACAAACTTTACCATTCTTAAAAAAAATGCCCCATTAGATGTAATAGTCTTTTCACCTATGCAAAGGTGAATTTAGATATTTTAAAATTCTACAAATATCTAAATCATTAGAATACAAAGTAGAAAATAAATTAAATTCAACAACTTAAAGACTAAAATGATTCACATATTAAATTTTAGATAAAGTGTCAATCATAACATCTCACTTCTATATTTTAAAACAAAATGAAGCTCATGAAGTTGTTGAGTTGATCTATCCATTTCATATTTGTAGCACTAAACTTCTTTTGGGAATCCAAAAATTACAATGCTTTATGATCACTAAAAAGCAAAATTCATTTGGCAACAAATAATGCCTTCAATGCCTAATAGCTTGCAAAATGTCACATAATTCCTTCTCATAGATACTATACTTTTGTTTAGCTTTATTTAATTTTTTAAGAAAAGAATGTAATGGATTTTTCTTCTTGGGAAAGCACACCTCTAATGTCAAGCTTGCTTGCATCCACCTCTACTTCAAAAAGTTTGAAGAAATTAGGAATAGCCAAAACTAGTAATCTTGTCCTTCAAAGCATGAAAACTATCCTTATTTTCATCATCCCAAATAAAATCAAAATTTTTCATCACAAGGAAAGCATGAGCTCCAAAATGAAACTTCTATAAAATCTAGCCTAACCAAGAAAAGATCTTATCGTATTCACATTCTTAAATGTAGGTTACTTCTTAATTACCTTGACTAATGAGGACATCACCATGTCTTCTTTATGTATTTTTAAGATTCAATGTATACATTTTATGTTTTGGAGTTATTTTAAATTTTTTTCCATTATTTTTATTTTTTGATAGACAACTATAATAAGATTGTAACTACAACTGGTCTTAATATAAGGTTGCAAGCTATTGCAAGTTGTAGTTAACCATAGTTTAAAGAAGAGAGAAGAATTTCATGTTGCTTGTGTCAAGTAGTAAGTTGTGAGCCATTTGGAGTCATAATGAGATCACACTCCAAGGTTGTGGACCATAATTCATCATGATCAGCAAAACAACAAAGAAGAAATATTTTAAGTTTTACTATTTCAAGCAAGTTGTAAGTTACAATCTAGTTCTGGGTTGGAAAGTGTGAGGGGGTAAGAGCCATAGTCACTCATAGTTTGAAAAAAATGATTTTTTGAAATAGTCTCAAATTTTGATGGGAAGATCAAAGGTAACTCCAGTGACTATAAGAGGATGTAAAAGAACAAAGATAAAGAAAGATAACTTGAAAGAGCCTAAGAGCATCTAAGAGAGAGGCCGAGAGCATCCAAGAGAGGGTTGAGTAGGCAAGATTAAGAGCACTCAAGGAAGAAAGTAGCTTAGGGCAAGTGAAAGGTATCCTATGAGGATTGTCCTATCTTGGACTTATGTACTAAAGCTATGACTCATAATTCAAGGATTAAGAGGAGATATGTGTATTGAAGAAAAATGTAGTCTTTAGAATATGCATTGAATTTCATGATCTCAATAAAGTGACTTTGATAGATGACTTCTAGTTATCTAACATTGATAAACTCATAGAGACAATGGTGTATCATGTTGAGTGTGAAAATTTGACGATATATTTACCTATTTTTGGTAAATTTTCCTACAAATTAATGGTAAAATTCAAATCACACATTTTTTGAAATAAGTAAAAATATGGCAAACCAAATCTATGATATATAGAATATATCTTCCACATATATTAAATCTATGATATATATTTTTTAATTATCTATAATCTATAAGCTAGAGAAGTGGAGCAAATTTAGCCATATGTTAAATATGTTTCTAAATTGCTTTTGTTGTTACATAGTGGTAATAAGATATTTGATACTTATATATGCTTCTAACAAAGTATTTGATATAAACTAAAAAAAATAATAGATAGTTTCCTTTTTAAGGTTAGAGATTTAATGCCATGTCATATCATAAATAGCTGATAGGCACTGCTGCTTGTCAAATTTACACCTTGGTCATGCTTTTCTTAGGTTCAAGGATAATTTTTCAAGCTACAATCAAATTCAAATCAACCCAAAATATCAATTCTTTATAACTTTCATGATCCCATGAGAAAGCTTTTACTACAAAAAGATGCCTTTTGGGGCTAAGAAAGTTAAAGCAACATATTAATGAGCCATGACTTTTATCTCTAATGACATGATGTTTAAAAGCATTCATGATTATGTGGATGATCTAATAGTTTAATCCATCATTGTAACTTATCATCCCATCGATCTAAACGTGGTCTTAGACTGATGTAATGGGTATAAACCCCAACTTAACTCCAAAAAGTGCATCTTTAATGTGTAGAGAGGTAAAATATTAGGATTCCTAGTTTCAACTAATGGTATTATGATAGACCCTAACAAGTTTAAGGCAATTATGACCCTTCCACCACCAAAGTACTTAAAAGACATACACATCTTATAAGGAAGACATCAATCCTTTTTCCATTTAATATGCAACCTAACCGATTAGTTTTGTCCTTTGTTTCTTACCTTTGTAAGAAGTCAAGTAGTTTCATCTAGGACTTGAAGTATCAAGAGGCCTTTGATGCAATTAAGCATATCCTTATCAATCTTCTAGTCCTTTATTCTTCTTAATTTGACCTACTCTTCTACCACTATCTCTCTAAGCCCAATCATTTCATCGTAGCCATGCTTTGCCAATGACGCAAAGATGGTATAGGCCCTTTTATCTACAATATCTCTTACCCTTTCTCTGATTAGATAGATTACATTAATAGGAAAAAAATATTTTTTAGGCCTTATTTTTATCCTTAAGAAATGAAGGCATTACTAACTAGGAGCAAAGGTTCATGTAATTTGTTGAGATAATTTCTTACATTTTATTGCTATTGATCTTTATGACAACAAGCACATGATAAAGTGGAAAATACTCCTTATAGAGTTTGACTTATTCTACCTTATCTAATACTACATTAAAGATTAAGTCATAGTGGATTTCCTTACATTGACCCCACTATCGAAGCTTTTCATTATTACCATTCAACATTCACTCAAGAAATCAAGTGATAAAGAGATCATTCCTCTTTTTATTCCAAATGTTGACAAATAAAAATTTTGATTCACACTTGTATTTTAATGTTGCCCATATAGCTCAAGGTTCTAGTATTAATTATGTTCTTCATTGTTAAGGTATGGATCATATTTATCAAACTTATAAGTTCAATTTTCCATGCACTAATAATATAGCAGAATATGAGGATCTTTATTGAGATTTTTTGTCTTAGCACTTCAATTAGGAATTTAAAGGCTTTTCATTTCTGGTGACTCTTAACTAGTCATATGCCTAGTATATAATGAATACGCTTGCAAAGTTAAATACCTTTAGCCCTATCTTGTCTTAGCCAAAAATTTGATTTTCTAATTTGATGAATGCTTGCTCATGCATATTCATCATTTGGAAAACATGCTTGTTGATGACTTAGCTAGTTTTTCTTTACTTATGAACCTCATTCTTCAAAAAGATTGTTTAACTTATTCAACACAAGAAAAACCAATGAATCTTACAGACACACAATATATAGACTTAGTTAACTTAGAAGAAGACAAACAATATCAAGACATCATACAATACTTACAAATTGGAGAAACTTCCAAATATTTCACAACATCATAAAATAATTCATTTTGTAAACTTTCTAAGCTTTTATGTATTGTTGAATATGGTATTTTATGTCGTATTTCCACATCAGTTATTTTTCTACATTGTCTAAGTCATGAAGAGGTGTAAAAAATTTTAGAATAGGTTCATTCAAGTGTATGTGACAGTCACTTAGGTTCATGATCTTTGGTAGTTCATATTATTTTGCTTGGTTATTAGTGGCCTACAATGTCTAGGGATACATATAAGATAGTTAAGATTTATGATACATTTTTATATCATGCTTTGCTTATTTATGTTTCGTTGCAAGAGCTTAGGACCTCTGAAATTGTGTGGCTCTTTTAGAAGTGGTGGCTAGATCTCATAGGCTTCATTAATTTCCCCTCTTCCACTAGTCATTAATTCATTCTAATGTTTACAAAGTATTTTATCATGTGGTTTAGAGTTATTTCCTTGAAATTTGTGATTTCCAAGTATGTTTTTTGTTTTATCTTGGATCATATAGTCATCTATTTTAGTATTCCCAATCACGTTATAACTAATAATAGATTCTAGTTCGAGAGCAAGAGGCTTAAAAAGTTCTGTGAGCAATATCAAATTACCTAGTCATTCTCATCTCCATACTACCCATAATCTAATGATTAAGCCGAGTGAACTAATAAATCCCTTATCTGTTTGTTTGAAACCATGGTTGAAAAATTCCAATACAATTGAGATATATAGGTATCTCATGCCCCTTGGGTCCATCACATCATCTTCAAGACTACAACTTGTCAAACCCCTTTAATGCTCACCTATGGATTAGAAGCTATGTTGCTAGGTAGAGATGGATGTATCTTTACTTTAGTCAGCCTTGAATAACTAGTTGATAGAGTGATGTGTTTAGCTAGGCATCTTGGTAGAAAAATACAAACAAGAAGAAATTAATGTTTAAAATCATTAAGAGGCTATGCACCATCACCATGACAAGTACATAAAATTAAGAAAAATGAAGGAATATGATCTTGTTCTAAGGAATTTTCCTAATGTTAAGACTTCTAAGTTCCCCTTGAATTGATAAGATCCCTTTGTTGTTCTCAAAAGCCTTGGTAATGGAGCACACTACTTGGTAGACTTAGATAGGAATTAGTATTTGGATCTTGTGAACAAAGCTTATCTTAAGTGATACTATATTTGAGTTTATAAAAAATAATACACACTCACTCACACACACATCTCAATTTTGCTCTAATCTTTTTCTTACTTTTTCTATATTCTATTGCATTATTTTTTCTTCCATTTATATCCTGCTCTTCCCCTCTCTCTCTTCCTCTCCCTTTTTCTATTTTATCCTATTTAACTTCTATCTTCCTTATGCAATTTCATTTATTTCCCCTATTCTTTGTGTGTCCTATTCTACTAACATTTCTATCATAGTACCTTATGGTGAGGATGTTTATTAGCAATCTACCTCATGTATTAAGTAATAAGTGTTTACCATTACTCCATGTAAGGGTGTGTTAAGTTTGAGTGCGACAGCAAAAAATCTATCAAACTATCAACATCGATGATCATCAGAGTGTGGAATTTAGCAATGCCTCACTTCTATGGCATAATGTGTTATCTTAGTATATGGGTGAAATTTCTTATTTCTTCTCCCATTTTATTATTTTTTCATTTTCATAACTCTATATTTCATGTCCTCTCTCTTATTTTTTTCCTATTCTTCCTCTAACTTGTCTTTCATTATCTCATTCCTTTTTCTCCTATTAGCATATTGATGAGGATTGAGAGATTTTATTCTCTTCTAGTGAAGGTATGTTAAGGGCATAAGTGGGAAAAGATGTGAGTGTCATCAATGACATCCTTTTAGCCATTTTATGTGTATGATCTAGCTATGCATTGTTTATGTGGCATAACACTATTCCTATGATGGTGTATTGGCAATATTATAATATTTTCTACTTTTCTTCTTTTTTCCCACTCCTTTATCTTACATGTCTATCAATTTATTTATCCATTCTCTTCTTAATAAATCCTCCTTGACACCTAAGTAACATCCATTAAGATTGCGTAATGTTACATTCACTTTTTCAGTTCACCATGAATCAAGATTAAATGATTTTAACAATGTTAGACCCAAGTTTAAGCATTAAAATCAATCAAATCAAGCATCACAAGGCATATTCCCTACTTCTAGAGGCCTCTAGGCATCATCCAAGTTCATAATTTAACTTGTAAACTCCCTTCTTGATGACCTTGAGAAAGCTCTAAAATCAAAATTTTTTTGTATGTTGGAACTAACACGGGTTCCACATCTACCATAACCCTGTCAACATTCCTTATAAAACTATATTATAACATCAATTTAGATCCTATGGACTTTGAATAGTGCATCCTAGGTTTCCATAGCTTTGTAGGACTCAAATTTGGCAATTTCAAGTAGTTTGAACCTAGGACCTAAAGAACTTTTAACTCTATGTTTATGTTAACGTTGATGTTAGCATTAGAAGTATAAACATGGTCTTGGACATTTCCAAGATGCATCCTACCTATAGTTCAACTTCTCTCTTATTTTCATAGGATTTATAGTGACTTGTTGACATTGGTTTTGATGCTCAAAATGGTGATTTCGTTAAGTTTAAGGGTACTTGAGCAATTTGATTTGAAATTTGGCAAATACTTAGAGGTGATGTTGGCATTGACATTAGCATTATTGTTAGCATCATCATCATGATACTATCACTATTCTAAGTCCTTAGGATTGATACCTAGCACATCTTCCTTTGATCTACAAGCTCCCCGACATCGTATAGGCTTCATTCTAGCACATTTTGGTTTCAAGTTTGGCATTCAAAAGCTTAACAATGTTGAATTAGATAAAAGTGGATGAGTTCATTGAGTTCCATTGATGTTGACACTAACGCCAGCATTAGTGTTAGCATTGGTACTTATTGGACCCATATGTTATTCTTCTTTCTCATCACATTCAATATTTGATAATGTTCCCTAGTTTTATAGGTCTATTAACATCATCCAAATAACATTCAACATTAGTTCAAAGGTCAAATGTGGTTCAAGAAACTCAAAATTTTTATGTGGTTAAAATTTTAAAAATTTGGCTAAGTTTGGGTGATAGTAATGCAAGCCTTAGTGTTAGCATCACCATTCTTGAACCTTTTAAAATGACATCATTAACATGCATAATCAACTTGCAACTACATCTCTAGGCTTTTGAGGCTCCTCAACATCATCTTGGAGGCATATGACATAAGTTTGGAGCTCAAACAAGGTCCTAGAGGCACAAAGTTATAGCTTGGGAAAAATGTTAAAAAATTGCCTAAGTGTTGCTAATGTTGTGACCAATGTAAGCAATTTAGAGAGTTGTATCTTGTCATTCTTGATCTGTATTCTTGACATTTAATAAGAGTCTTAGGTTGCATGGATTTCTAGAGATCATCTTGGTAGCATTTAACTTAGTTTAGGCATTAAACAAGACTCTAGAAGTTTAGAACCTTAACTTGGTCAAAACTATAAAAGTTTGGCTAAGTGTTGGTGACACTAATAATGTTTCTTAAACCTAATACCTCAACATTCAACATCATCCCTTGGCTTTATGGGCTCCTGAATAGCATCTTGACATCATTTTGCATTAGTTCGAGCATCAGGTGAAGTTTTGGGAGGCTTGAAGCAACACTTCAGTAAAATGATCAAAAATTAGCTAAGTGTTAGTGATACTAACATTGACATCAGTGTCACCTACCTAGCTTACCATACTTGCCAAACATGAATGTCAAACCTTCCATTTTTTAACTCCAAATCAACCTTGGGTTAACTACACTTGACTTTGAGCTCAAATTTAGTAACCTTAAGTTAAAATTAGCAACCCTAGATCTATTGATAGGAGTTTAAAATACAAATTTAAGGTTGATTTCTTGAGATCTTGAGCACTTTTTTGAGATTTCTAGAGATTAGATGTGTGTGTCGTAGACTACCTAGCATTACCATGCACTCTGCGACCATCACAAATCTTTTAGGCTCTAGTAGCAACACTAATGTAAAATTTATGTTAGTTTTTTAGACTTGGAAATTTTTAGGCTTTAGTGATAATCTCCAAAGTTAGAGTTTTTTCAACTCTAGCATTGTCCTAGGACACTCATTTTAAATAGCCCTATTTTGACCCAAATTAATTCTACATTACTCTTGAAGCTTTTTCATTTATATACATATCCTCCAAAGTTTTAATTTTACTTTGTAAATCTACATTTTGTTTAAAAATTGGGTTTCTGTTATCATTTTTATTATACTTTTATTTTTCATCAAAATTTGTAGTTTTATCCCCCTTAGAGGTTAACAAGGGTCTGATATCAGCACCTAACAAATTGTGATTCATAAGTTATAATCATTTACTTTTAAACAAAAATAAATTTCTTCAGTTTCTTTTTGGTTGTATCTAGGAATTATATTAGTTCTTTGTTTTTTAGTGAGCTTGGATTATGGAATCTAACAAAGCTTGTTATCATCCTATATTATCCATCTTGGTTGTGATGCCTCAAGAGTATCTCTCCATGCTTGTGATGAGTCGTCATTTGGGCAACCGCGATATCGCATACGCGATATCGCATGCCTAGTCGCAATATCGCATACGCGATATCGCAGCCTGTCTCCTCACCTATAAATAAGAGGTAGACAGATGAGTTTAGGATCCAGTTTTTAGTCCCTTAGCCAAACTCTTGCAGTTTTTCCATTTTAGAGTTAGAATTATTTTCCAGTGTATGCCCACAGTGTAGTGATTGTAATTGTACGGCATCCTTTATTCGAGTATGATGTACTTGGACATGCACATGACTGGAAATAAAGATCGAGATTACGTCATCATTACAGCATTCACTTAGTTTAATTATTTAATTAATTTTTATTTACTGCTTTCCTAGTTAATCTCTCTCACCCTTAAACTCATGTTAAAACGTGGAATGAGTATGACTTGATTACGAGCATTTAAGTGTGACTACTTGGTAACCCAGTAGCGTACCTAGGATCTGCGTATGGTAATCCCAGTGGTAGTCATGCACAAAGTCCAAGATGTGTACGAATAATCAAGGAACAGATGCTCATTGCACTTAGGCTAGTTTAGATTCTCTTATTGTCTCTCTCCTAGCTTAGTTAATATTACTTTCCATTGCCTTCAGGAGTAGCATTAGATTAGAAACCCATCATACACCTCACGCTGGACTGGACCATATGTGACAAAGCTAATACTAGTCTAGGTGGGAAGATAACAAACTGTGACCTAAGGCTAACTGTCTAGGTGCCACAACTAGTCCGTCTGCGGAGTTTGACCAGATTGCATATGTAACGCTCGTATTCATATGGTTGAGTGTAGGGGTACCTTGCCACTCATCATTGGTGCCATTGCTGGGGACGGTGCTAGTTATCTAGATTAGTTATATCATACAAGGTCGCTGTAAAGGACTTAATGATATATCTTTTAGAAAGAAATAATTATAAAACTTCACATACAAATTCACACACAATTTCACAATCATGCCTCTCCTACAAGATGATAATAATGCCACATCTAGTGAGGAAGTTCATTGGAGAACCAACGAACTATATGACGATGAAGATTGGAGTACACAACTTGAAGTGGGGGTCTCTTATAAACATGAATGAAAACAACGTCATCCCAACACACAAAAGCATAACTTACCCGATGACGATGAACCCCTATTGGCCACTACAAGCCTAACATAAATACAAGAGGCTGTTCGAATCTCACGTAGGCATCATAAAGAGAGCCATCTACCTAGGCTCGATTTAATCAACTTTCCTATTTTTTCAAGAGGCTATGACTTAGATCCACATCAACATTTACAAGCCTTCTACAATGCCTGCACATGGAACAACATTGATAATGGTTGGCAAAAACTTAAGCTCTTTCCCATGAGACTTGTTGACCAAGAAAAAGTATGGTATAGATCGTTAAAACCAAATTCAATACGTTTTTGGTTAACAATGGTAGAAGTCTCTAACGAAAAATATCAAACCTACGCAAGAGTGTTAGCCTTGAGAAAACAAATCCAAGGATGGAAACAAGCACAACATGAACCCTTGGACATGGCCTTAGAAAGATATTATGCACTATTAAACAACTGTCCAGGCCATGGGTTTTCTGAGGAAAGGCTAATGTACCATATCATTGATGGACNAACTTAACAAAGGTCCATGATCATAAAAAGGAGAAATCAACCAATCTCAAGGTGGAAACATCATCTTTGCCAACACAACAAACATTAGAAGAGGTCGAGGCAAAGATCAATAAGATGTTGGAATGGACATATCAAAAGTGTGGAGAATTTATCAATATTATTGGAGATAGAGTTTTGACAACCCAAGAAATAGGACAAAACATTAGACAATCGGAAAGAAGGGATAAGGAAAATAAGAGCTCAACTACCAATCATATGTATGAATGTAACATATGCCTGTATGATCACCCCAAAGGCCAATGCCCAATATTGTTACATTTACATGAGCATTGGGGAAATACGTTACATCTAGAGTTCGTACAAAGATACTGTGTTCGACCATAGTGGCAACAACCCTAGTCATGGGGGAGACCACCACTATACTGGAGGCACCCTTTGTATCATCCAAAAATGCTTATCTTGTCCAACATCCTGTTTCCCCAACTAAGCCAATGCACTTTATCTCACCACATTACCATTCTCCACAATACTATCAGCCCATGTCTTCAACATTACCACCACCTTGTGCACCTTATGCTCCTCCTAACTTTCAACATTCTCATTTTTTCCCTCTTTCTAGATCACCACCAACTGTTCCTAAGGTGCCTACACCATAGCAACAACCCACGAACGTCACTTGTGCTACTACTACCAATAGCAGTGAGAAACCTTAGCAACATCAAAGGCGCCCCTTCTTTAGAAATGACCCTAAGAAGGGACAACACAATTCCAAGGCCACTGCACCCTCCAACTCAGCACAAGCCCAACCTTGTGGTGCACCCTTATCTTCAAACCCAACACCTCATGTAACTTCATCAGGGTCACTAACTCACACTACAACAACAATCCGGCCCAATGAATACAGCTGTGGAGAGTGACAACCCAATCCTTGCATACCATCTAATGGTTCCAAATATGATAGTGGGTCAACTCATTATCTGGGAACTACATCATATAAATTGCCACACTATGCTCATTATAATCAAGTGTGTGAACCCTGATGGGGTAAGTATGGCCAAGCCCTAATATTTCCAACATGCAAGGATCCTCATCTTTCAATTATTAATCCTTGTCATCCTCAACCGATTAGTTATGGGGGATATCCCCCATTCTAGTAACAAGCAGGATTAATAACCATTTTTTTTATTTTTATTTTTCTTTAACTTTATTTTTCTTTAATTTTACAACTTTTTGTTTTCCAGTTTTTCATTTTTCAATTTCTTGTTTTATCTTTTTGTCTTTTTGTCTTTTTATACGTAATCTCATCNTGTGACATCAAGGGGACTTGCGGATTCTCTTTGGTGACGTCTGTGGGAGTTGTCATGCAACATGGTTGTATTAAGATCCTTGTAGATCTAATGAAAATTGGAGTAAGAGTAATCAAAAGGGCATTCAAAAATCCAATGCTATTCTAGGGGGTCCCACTGGAAAGACATGCACCCATGCCTGAAGGTTGGCGGCTTCTCTAGATTTAGCAATCAAAAAAAAAAGAGAAAAAGAAGAGAAAAGAAGAAAAACAAAGTGCCACAAAACAAAATCACTCCTCCCTTGCACAAAACACCAAGTGATCATACACCTTGTTGTTATGGTACTCTCATAGTTGTTCATCATGGGATGAAACAATGCAATGTCATTGATCAGAGGAATGGACTTGGTCCTGATCTTGGAATAATGGGTTAATGACACCTTAATCATGCCTTACACGCAGGATTCACTGTGCCCTGGGTCAGTTACCTCATGTCCTAATCTCTACGATCCCTTCTATTTGTGTTACCTCATGTCTCATCTCACTGTTCGTGTAATTGTAGCTCATGTCATGTGTAACATAGAATTCTTACCTTATTCCGGTGATATTTACATGTGTGTGTTTTGTGGAGTTAGTGTGGATTACATTTAATCCTTCTAGTGCCCATAGACACTCTAAGTGTGGTTACACAAGGGAATTATAGGTTGAAACCTGCTTTGGGGAGGACCCACTTGTGTAATTTTTTGTAATATTCACTTATGACATAGCTTACACACACCATTTCTTACCCTCAGCATAATTTTTCATAATGTTCTTTCCCTACTATTATCCCTTTGAATTTCCACGTTCCTATGTACCATTACATAGCCTTTTTCTTCCATTCGAGGTTTGATTGATAAAATCCACACCATCATCATTAATTGTGCCTTTTGAATTAATGGAATTTCCCTAGAACTCCTTGATAATAGCCCAATGTCCTCAATTTACAATGTTGATTTCAAAAAAATCCTTAAAAAATTCACTATTCTTGTGGTGTCCTATGTCCCTAGGGCCATGATATCATGTACGCGATATCGCGGCCGACGTGATATCACGTACGCGATGTGTCGTACGGAATATCACATCCCTGCAACCTATAAATAGGTGACCTCCCCTGGAACACTTAGCGTCACTTTTGCCATTCACACGGCAAAGTTTTCAAATTTTTTCTCTACAACTTGCGATTGAGCGACCCTTGCTTTTCTAACTATATCTCGCTCGTTGGTACTCTGATTTTAATTCCGTCTGAACCTGCTTGAACTCGGAGTGTTCAGCTTAGTCGTGGGGGAGGGACATTTGTCAAAAAGTGCCTAACATTTTTTGAATTTATCATCGCCCAAAGAACATCATTTAGGGTAATTAACTATAACACTTAGAATAATTATGCCTAAAAATCATTTAATCCCGAGGTATACAGGGAAACTAAAATGGGAAACCAACTAAGTCACAGGATTCATTATTACAATTTTTGGGCAATATCACATGTGATAACATAAGATCATTAATTAAGGCAAGCAGTAAGGTATAACCTAACTTTAAAAACAACCTTACTAATGCTTGATCCCGTGTGATTGCAGATGGCCCTGAAACGTGGACAACAAGAAGGTCCTTCTTAAGGTGGAAACAAACGATCTCAGAGAGGTGGAAGACAAGATCTTGCCAGACAACATACATAATAGGAAGAACAATCATTCAGCATTCGTCAAGAAGATCCTCCTACCGTACGGTCTGGGCAGGCAGAAGGATGAGCTGTTGTAGCGCCTGAATGGGGACAACATCTCATGTTGTCCCAAGATTGTGTTCAAGTCATTCATAAAAAGTCCACATTCACTTCGGTGATTGTGGAATTGAACTTTGAATCTTTTGCAGAGTTCACTCCTGAGGCCGTTAGGGATCACCTCAAAGGGATCCCCATTATGGCCTACCTTCTCTGAAAGAGGTGCCTAGTACCTAGGAGAGACGTACCAATTTTGGCACAATAGGGAGCAAGGCACCACTATTAATATTTGTAGTGTGACAGTTGATTTCTCTATGCAGGACATTTTGGAAGTGTTAAACCTTCCGAATACAGGGCCCAAAGTTTCTCAGTTATCCACCCGTTTAGACCCCAATGTGCGATGAGATTGGTTGGAGAAGGCTTATGGCAGAGATAAAACATTTGGTGAGTTGACGACGGAAGAGAGAATTTACTTTAAAATTGGAACATATCACCTCTTTCCCATAAAGGGCCTGAAAATAATATCAACGTATGTAGCTAGAGGATGTGCAGTGCTGATGGAAAAGATTAACACTAACCTGTCCCATCTATATTTAACGGAGATCCTGAGGCTATTCAAGGAATGGAAGACATGGAAGATGGTGCTGCATTTCCCTTGTCTTATTAGAAAGCTTTACCAACATGCTAGTATTTGGGGGTACACCAATGATGTCCTCTGAAAAGCCCAAACTGCTTCATATGTTGAATTGCTAAAGGCGGCAGCTCCAAGGAAAAGCACTAGCGAAGAACTGGGACCAGAACAAGAAGAAGGACAGATGGCTGGACCAACTGCAACTCAACTTGCAGGACCCAGCCAACCTCTAAGCATGGGTCCCAGCCAACAATAGGAAGTAGGGCCCAACACAAGCTAAGATCAACAGCTGCCACAAGACTATAGACCGTCGATGAGCCATCTTAGGGCCATCGTTGAGACGGTCAGTTGGGGAAGCCATGATGACGCAAACCTCTTCCGTGTCATCGATGATGCCATTTAGCCTACTATTTTATTGGATCACACAAGGGAGGAAGTATCTATTCACACAGGAGGAGGGGAAAGTGGATGGTCACAACAGATCTCAGGAGACGCAGCATCTTTCTAGGTGTAGTTAGAAACTAGTGAAGGGGCCACTGTGATGGTCATGCAACACCAGAATGCCGTGGAAGCTGTAGAAGTGGTTGCTGACAACATCAAAGAATCCTTCAACGTACCTGTTATGCCACCGACAGATTTCACAGGAGCATGGGATGCTCAAAATTTGGCTAGAACCTTAATGACTCCTGCAAAACATGAGGATGTGCTTGATCGATTGTTCCAAACAGGGCAAGTAATGATGTCCATGTTTGACATCCCTCAGGATGTTACGGTAATTTAGTCAGACCTCATTTCCACAAAGGGGAAGTTGGTCTTAATAGAAGTGAGGGTCGAGCATGCTGAAGCTTAGGTGCAGAAACTACAAGAGCAGCTCGTAGCCTTACAAGCAGCATAGCGGGACCCTCTGCAATTTGTTCTTGCAGACCAGCTAGATAATTTTAGAACTGAGCAACTAACCAAGCTAATAGCAGAGAATAAAAGGGTGGTTGATGAAAAAGAGAAGGCTTTTTGGGATGCCTCTGCAGCACAGGCGTAAACTCATGCGGATATCAAGGCACTCAAGGCCTTACAAGAAGAAAACAAGCAACTCGTTGCAAACAAACTTTGGTTAACCACTGTGGAAAAGCAAAAGAACGTTCTCGAGGAACATTTTCATCAATTGTGAGAACAATTCATCCGAGTTAACCAAGACATAAGTCGTTTAGCTAGAGAGAATCGAACACTCTCGATGGAGGAGGTACACGTCGTTCATCAACAGTCAGGTATTGAGATAAGCGCATGGAAAAATGAGGCTAAACGACATGAGAAGCTAAAGGAGCACTTCTGTGATTAGGTGGGGATGTATAAACAAATCCTTGAGAAGGAAATCCATATGGCCAAGGCCCAGATCAACACTATTAGTGCTCAACACACTAACTAGTGGGCCATATTGGACACATATGCCTTCGCCGACCAAGCGGAAGTTAAAAGTCGGGACCTGCAGATTCAGGATCTGATAGAGTACATGGAGTTGGCAAATCTAAGGTATGCCAACCTTGCCATGTTAATAGTAGGGTGCCCAAGGATGGAGCTTGAGTAGTAGGTAGCAACCACCGACATCAAATACGAAGTAGAATTTACAGAGCATAAGAAGCTGTGGGAAAAACTAAAAGTTGCAAATTCTGAACTTGAGGTGGTAAAAGCCAGCTACCAAAGATAGAAAGGTGTTGCAACAGACTTAGCTCGATGGCTAGCAAACTTTCATGAGTACAAGGATAAATCTAGAGCCTATGAGGAGGAATGACGGGTGTTTGCGGCTTGGTATGTCAAGGCCAACCAAATGTTTCCGCAACTACCCTGCCCGTGGGAAATGCCGACTTCGTCAAACGTTGGAACATTAGCATGGATGACATAAGACCCTTAGACCAAAGAGGAGAAGGTCCAAGCCATACTTCAATGCCATCAAGCCTCAAAGCCTAGAGCACAAGACAAAGGGAAAGTGCCAATGGAGGAGCCACTGCCACCAGGAACTACATGAGTTCCAAATTTTTGTAGCTGTAGCACTTTTTTGTGTTGTGACTTTATTTTTTTTTCTTCCCACACTGCGGCATAATCCCATTCTTCCATCTAATAATCCCATACCTATCCACTATGTAATCACTATAACTCGAGGACAAGTTTTCATTCAGTCATGGGGGTATGATGAGTCATCATTTGGGCGACTGCGATATCGCGTACGTGATATCGCATGCCCAGTCACGATATTGCATACGCGATATCGCGGCCTGTCTCCTCATCTATAAATAAGAGCTAGACAGATGAGTTTAGGATCCAGTTTTTAGTCCCTTAGCCAAACTCTTGCAGTTTTTCCTTCTTAGAGTTAGAATTATTTTCCAGTGTATGCCCGCAGTGTGGTGA